>BRZM01000106.1:788099-808717 GCA_033238685.1 Lates japonicus
ACACCTTCTCCCGTGTGTAAAGATGATGGTCCAGCCATCTGCTGGAGAGCGAAGCAAGTGTCAGTTTCCCTGGTGGAGTCATTAATCTCAAGCCTTGAGTCCACTGACCACACACACACACACACACAGGGTCAGGTTGGCCAACAACAACAGCTCTACCCAGCGTCCCTCAGGCCGCTCTGTCCCGTCCCGGTTGGTTCAAGCAGTTACACTCAGCATTTTGTTCGCCCTCCAGTCTGTGTTTACCCATCATGCACCTCTGCTGCTCTGTGGCCAAGGACCACAAACCAGACATAGAAGTTCATTAAACCTCTGAGACGCCACGAGTCAAATAGAAAATGTAATCAGTCTGAAAGTCAGGATTTCAGAGCATGTGTGAGGAGTTGTGTCTGTTGGTGAACCAGTGCTGATAAAATAACCGAGTTTTTCTACAATTTAACAACTAAACAAAATTTTTCTTTTGCTCAAAAAGCTAGAAAAGTCTACAGACACAGCTCAGCTCCATATTTGTGTGTCCCGGTGAAGCCTGTCCCGTTTAAGAGCTAAAAATTTCCCAAACTTGAGAAAAGATTTCTAAAATGAATTTGCACAAAATCAGGATTTTAAACTTAAAATGATTTCTTAAAATGAAATCCAGACTCACTGTCTTTCTGTGACAGACATCAGGATTTTGTCGAGTCTAAACTTGCTTTGTGTTGTCGATTGTGTCTCGATTGTCTGATTGATCGGCGCAGGTTGTGGGTTTGTCACTAATGAGCTTCCGTACGCCTCTGACTCTGAGCAGGAACAGTGCAGGTTCTGTCTCTGAGGCACATAGATGATTTAAACATGTGACTTTGGGTATGACGAGGTACGAGGTGAAGCCTTATTACCACTAAGGCGCATGCACACACGCGCACACGTTCTGAACCACCATTACATGAGATTCAGTGATGTTTCAATGTGCAGTCCGTTAAGCTTGTGTCTGTGTCTGAGGAGGACGTTTTCACCTAGTTGAGCAGCAGAAACCGTCTTTTATTGACTTGACTCTTGCAGACGATGGCAGTATTTCCAAGCTGTGTGTTGTGTGTTTGTCTCTGAGACGAGAGTGATGAAGAGGAGGAGGAGGAAGATTCAGCCGTGCACCATAAAAGCTTGAGAAAGACGTTAAGAGAAAGAGAGAGAGAAAAAAACATTGCTAGAGTAAAACCAGTGCAATATCTTTTTATTTTTTATTGTGGTAAAAGCATGTTGTTGTCAATCTTACCTTACAACAATAATAAAGTTTTTTTTATGTACGGCTGAGTGTGTGGCGTGCTGATTGTGTTTTATGATGTTTTTCCTCTCACTCTGCTTTATCACCTTTTATGTGGAACATCATGCTTTTTACATTAAGGCAGCATTTTGGGGGGAGATTCTTCTGCCGCTGAACTCACATAAAGTCAGACACAGTAAATGAAGATGGAGCCCGGGTTTTAAACGCTGCCTCAGGCTGCTGGAGCTGCTACACTGCAAAAAAAACTCTTTGTCTGATCAAGTCCTTTTTGTCTGTGACTGAGTCCTTAAAGGAAAATCCTGGTCTCTCCAAAGACTCCAAGACTCACCTGTGGTAATCTTGTCCTGGCCGTCAGTCTCTTTTTCTTTTAGACTGTAACCCTTCCTCTGAACGTAAGGTTTTTCCACCGTACTCTTACACCGTACGCTGCTGTAGCCTGCTCCAACTCTCTCTGCTTCTAACGTCGCCACAGACACGAGATTTAAAACTCTTTAAAATTTAAAATGATCCTTAAAACTCAAAGTCCTGATTTATTATTATTTATTTATTTTTACGCTGTTAGCATCTGCACAGTCCAAATAATGTTCCTCGAGCACTTCTTCTGTTTGAAATGTTCAACCAGTGCATGCTACAGGCAGCAGAGAGGAGGAGCAACTAAAATCCTGAATGACCCCTGACCTCGCTGCAGTGGGCCCGTTTTAGATCCCACTTGAGTTTTTCTGGCCTTAAAAAAAAAAAAAAGGTAAAGAGTCTCCCTGTTCCTCTGGAAGAGGAAGACGCTCATTTGTAAATAGACCCAGTATCTCTGTTCCATTTTGTAAAAGTAGTTTTGTCAGTGCTGTTAATTCCTCTCCCTTCTGTTATATTGAGGTGGAGGCAGACAGATGTTCAAACAGACTGTGTGCATGAAGAGACACACGAGAAAATCTGCTTTTATATAACTTAGGTAAACCGAGACTTAAAGAAAATCCATCCAGCTTCCTTTTGTTTTTTACAGTGTATTATCTGTAGCCTTTTCCTCTCAAACTGCTGCTCAGATCTTTCACCTCATAAATGTGATGTTAAATTGACCCCCCCCCCCCCCGTCCTGGTTCATGCCAGACATTTGATTCTCTGTCATTTGTTCTCATCACGTCCTGGTGTCCTTCCGGAGAGTGAGGGTGAGCGGAAAAGTGGCAGTAAATTATCTGTAAACTCATTTTCCCTGCAGTTCTGTGTATTATCAGTGAAGTGGCTTCATCCAGTCAGTTAAGCTGTGTTTTTTGCGGCGCCAGGCTCCCTAATGGGGCTTCAAATGGGCCAATCAGCTGCTGGATGTGTGTCCGCCGTCTCTCTGTCTCTGCGGGAGATTCCAGGCGTCTTAATGGTCTTCAGAGACAGCTTCAGCGGGGCTTGCAGTGCATTTACGGGGGGTAATGACTAATCTGTGCAGCGCCGCAGGGCCGCCGCGCTTCGAGGAAGAAACGGCGGTAAAATGGAGCTCCATTAGCTTCCCTCGCTACTGCTGCAGCTTCTTGCTAAAGCACCTCACTCTCCCGCCAATCGACTGCTGAGGTCAGGGGTCGCATCGCCTGATTTAAACACCACCTACCACTGCATTCTGGGATAATTGGGTCCCTCTCCCCCCTGCCTCACCCTTCCTTCCCCGTCTCGATTCCTTCCATCCATCCAGGCGTCCGCGGGGAGCTGTCAGAGCGGAGGAAGAGAGCGAAGGGCCTCTCTCAGTCTTTACTGGAGGTCCTGAGGGGACGGAGGTACACATGGCGGCGGTGAGGAGCTCTGACAGCAGGCAAACAGCCGAACTGCACACACGCACCAGAAAAAAACCGTGGAGGAGCAGTGACAGGCAGGCAGCGCAGGGTGATGAATTGCCAGCTTCGCCTCGCTCTGACACGGCTCTACATGACCGGGCAAATTCATTCCAGGCTGCTGGGGAGGGAGGGGGAGGGAGGGGGAAGGATTGAGGGAGAAGGACGATGGGAAAGTGAACGGGAGGAAACAACTGACGGGGCTCGGCCTCGTGCTATCAGTCAAATGGGAAAACTGAAGCCATCAGACTCTGAGGTGTCTTTGACCTTTGACCTTTGCCTCGTATTTAATGAGCTGAACGAGGTTTATCAGGAAAACCTTGATCAAATTTTGTGGCATCTCAAAGATGAGGTTAATTCTTGAAGATTAACACTTAATTCCTCCTCTGCTGACCTCCGATTCTCACCTCGCTGCAGTGACGCACAGGTGTACTCAAGGATCTGATGACATCACTGGTGGGCTTGGTTACAGGTGCAACACAGCACAATGAACACAGGATGTTTACACTCTTACACTTTTTCCACCAAATTAGCTTTAGTTCTTAAAGCTGGGAACCAAATATATGTCGTTTGAAATGCTCCCTTTCCATGTTTGTGGAGACGGGGTAGGAGATGAGTGTATTCTCATGTGACTGGATGAGATGGAGAGCTGTGGAACTTCCTGAAATGTTGAAATTTTTTTCTTTTTAATCTTTAAAACTCACCGCAGCATCAGATGAAACTGTAAACTGCATGCTAGCATGCCTGCATCCAAAGTTTAAAAATACACCCACGAATATCTTTAAGTTGACTGACCGCATGATGTGTCCTGTTTGTTTTCGATTGATTATTGCTGACTATTGCTGCACATCAGCTCTACCCAGATTTGAATCTTCTAGCTCCAGTTAATTAGCGCAGACACAGCTGCTGTGTCCACGTTTTAGTGGTAAAAGTTAAATTCTTCTAAAGTAACGTCCCCTCAGTTTCCTCCTCCAACTCGCCCGATCATTATCAGCCACAGAGGAGAACAAAGTTACTTCTATTTTCAACTTCCTCATCACCATTAACGAGCGGACCAAAGTGATTAAATCTGTCTCGTGATTGGCTCAGGCCTGGCAGAGAGAGATTGCATCCCATTACTCCGTGTGTTCTAATTGGTCTCTGTAGGTAGCAGGTGCCAGGTACTTAATGAGGCCTGTTGTGGCTGATGTATGGCTACTGTAACGTCTATCCCGTCGCACCCGGGATGATGATGCCTATGAGAGTAATAGTGCATGAAATAGCTGCCATTGTGAGGAGGAACAGAGACGGATTGTTGTGCAGCGTTTCTCTTCAGATCCATGTATCTGGTTGAAAAGAAAGAGACGAGGTCAAAGGTCCAGTGTCGTTTCTTCTTTGTTGAAACTGTAAAAAGTGGTGGACGGAGCAGGTTACTGTTGTTCTGGACTATATCATAACATTCACCTCCAACCACGTAAACGCCTACAGCTCTTACTGAGTGTTTTCAGCGTGGCAGTGTGTGCATTATTCTTTATGTCCCTCCATGATGCAGCAGACCACAGCTCTGCTGATATTTAACCTCAGGCCGGTGGGAAATGATGATTAATGTAAAAATGTCCATACGGCCAATCAGATTTATTGACTATAACTTCAGTACACTCGCCATCTAGTGGCCATTAGTGGAACTGTTACTTCTCTTGTGATGAAATAAAGCAGCAGTTTTGTTCTAATTTAACGAAGATGTAACTGTTGCCTGTGGTTTCTGTCTCATCTCCCTGTTTTCCATCCATGACTCTGCAGTTTGAGACCGTGCAGGTGATGTTGCCTCCTCAGAGCTCTGTCATTATTCTGAAAACATCTGTTTGTTTTTATCTGTAAACTGCTGGTTATTGTCCACCTGGTGTGACCTTCTCTTTCTCCTAAGAGCTGTTTACATTATCCCCCCCCCCCTGCAGGTTTAACAAAGGAAAATCGTTACCTGAATTCACCCCATCAGACAAAAGTGTCCTGCAGTGCAGCACACTCAGGTGTGTGTGTGTGTGTTATCTGACAAAGACCTTCCTCCTCACTCTGTGAACAAAGGAGGCTGCTCAACAAAGGCCGGGTAGGAAGGGGCTAAGAGCTCCAGATGTGTGTGTGTGTGTGTAAGAGAGAGGAGTGGTGGGCACCCTGGGTCTCCATCAGTGTCTGGCTGATTGATTGGGACGTCAGCCAGGAATAAAAGATCCCGTCCTCACAGCACGGCCACGCAACACCCCAGGGAGAGAGAGGCACATGCTAACACACACACACACACACAGGCAGAGCACTCAGAGGCACTTGGATACCTGTACTGAATACAGATCTGCCTCCCGCTCCTCTGGCTGTGTTTACACTCCAGGGTCTTGGTGCTGTGTGGAGGCAAAGACACACGTCTGTTTCCTCCTCATCAGATTCATAAAGCACAGGCGTCGTTCTGTTTTAGAAATCTCACACATTTATCACACGTGAAAAACGCACATCAGTGAAATGTGAGATATCACATATGAAAACACGAATTTCACATGTGATAAATTACAGAAATGCACATGTGGTTTCTCGTATGTGCAACAGCATTTAACAGGTGATGAATGTTCATAAAGACACAGTTTGTTTTTTTACATTTGACACATGAAACATGGAGGTTGTGCAGAGCTGATTAAACACTCAGTGATTTATATCTTGAACAACATAAGAGCTTAATGAAGAGGGAGATGAAATGATTTTACCATTAAAAATACAAAGGTTAACACAGCTGATTACAGTAAAAACAATAAATCAAAATGAGGTTTTATTCATGTGTTTTCATTGGCTTCTTACAGATCACTGTAAACCTCTGTTTATTTACACTGCTATGCTTTTATTTGGGCAAACTTATGTTTTTACACCTGAGAGAAACAATATTTCAGTTTGTTTGTTTATGGCTGCAACTACAAATCACTTAAATGACAAATGAAGGTTTTCTCATTAGAATCCATTGATCACTTCAGGTTTCATTTCCATCTCATATCACTCTCTGCTTCAGTTCCTCAGGTCACTTTTGTGTGGAAACTGCAGAATCCACGAGCAGCTGAAAAACAGAAATAGTGTCGGTTTTATCAGGAAGTGTAAACACAGCCTGTAACAGACTGATCTCAGTTCAGTGTTTGTCCTGCAGGGGCTGCTGCTGGAGTGTCTTTCTCTCTTTGTTTCTTCTCTCTGTTTTCTCCTCATTCATTTTTTTAAGTCCTGACATCCTCATTCTGCTTTCCAGAGGCCACTTTATCATTCTCTTTATCTCTTATCTCTCTCTCTCTGTGTGTGTGTTTTCTTGTTGCAGCTGTGGACTCACACCAGACTTTGACCCTCCACCACCTCCTCCATCCTTCATTGATTTGAGTTCTCTCTCTCTCTCCTCTCGGTCTCTTGCTCTTTCTGACTTCTGCTCACTCCTCCATTCATTTTTAACCTCCCTCCCTCCCTCCCTCCTCTCTGATCAGGCAGCGGTGGAGCTGTTTGATGACTCTGACATCTCTATCAGAGAGCAGCCTGGTGTTTGTCTGCAGGGAGAATCAGCCTAAAATATATATGTGCTTTCACACATACAAACAGAAAAGATTATATAGACCACTCATTGTGTTGTAGACAAAAAGGCAATCCAGGCTTTTTATTCATCAGTAATGTCGTGTATATCATCATGATCATCATCACTCTGTCATCATAACCAACACTGTCACACCTACACCTGTAAACCTCATCTTCACACTGACCTCAACCTTTCTCTAACCTCCAGGGCCACAGTACGCTTCAAAGGAAGTCCCTGTCGAATTGTTTAACAGCATCTGAACCTTCCTCCTCCTCCTCCTCCTCCTCCTCCTCCCACACCTTTGTGATGCTGCAATCAGAGGAACTACGTCTTCTCACCCCACATCTCAGTGTGGCTGTACAAACCCTTTTGCCTTTAGACGTGCTGAGATGACACTGTATGAACTTTTGGAGCCTACTGAACCTATAAAACTTCAGTGAGGACCTTTAAACACACGTCTCACACTGGTCCTCACAAAGCTGTGTTGAAGCACACACACAACTAACATGCATTCATTTGTCTGCACTCAGTCATAAAGCTGTGTGTGTGTGTGTGTGTGTGTGTGTGTGTGTGTGTGTGTGTGTGTGTGTGTGTGTGTGTGTGTGTTACACACTGATCAATAATCCAGTGAACCTGTTTGGACCTCAAATCCCAATCTAGCCTCTGGCTTCACACCGTAATGAAGAAATAAGTTCAGAAATCTCTCATTTATCGCCTCCCACCATCTCTGTGCTTGTTTTTTTAATCCAAACTTTTCTCCCTGGTTGAACACTTCTGTTCCTCCTCTTCTGTTTTCTTGTTTTTCTTCTTCTGTCAATTCTACATTTTCTTTTTAATCCTCTTGTTGTCTCCGCCCGTCCTGCTCTGGATCTCCGTCGGTCTCATGAGGTAAACACAGAGGCAAACACGTTGAGATCAGAGCAGCACATCAGCATCTTTGTTCTCTGTTTCTCTGCGAGGCTCAGATCTGTTTTTCTCTTCAGCTGCAGCTGAGCCGGCAGTCCGATCATTACCCTTCACGCTCACCGTTGTTCCCTAACTCTAATAGTGTTGTGGCAATGAACTCTCACCCTCTGTGCTTCATCAATGTCACTCACTGAGCCAGAGAACAAGTGGATATTCAATTACCAGCAGGAGTTTGGTGGCGATTGAAGCATTAAAATGTAGATTACCCAATTAAGCCATAGGAGAGCACTGTCTGATCAAATTAAGAGCCACACAGATCTTCATAAAAGATGATGCTTTTCAAAAATAATTATGGAAAAAGTGCACTTACAGTCTGCTGTGCAAACAGCACGGCATCCAAGTGGTTTATTTTTAATATGTTGTTAGGTTTACTTCCTTAATTGGTCCATTTTTGGAAATATATTCCGATTTGCTGCAGCAGGTTTGGGCTACAGTAACAAAAAGGAGCCTGAGGGTGTGCAGAGGTTTGGGTTTATTTTGGAGGGAATTTAATTATCTCCCAGCTTTGGAAGTGGGTCGAGGTTCTGTGATATGAAGTAAGTGTCAAAGCTCAAAATGCGCAGGCTTTAAATACACCACAGCTGAAGGTTTGTCAACACTCTGGTGCACGTGGTTGTGTTTGTTCTGGACAGCTCCAGTGAAGTCTCAGTGCTACATCACGAAGTGATCGGTGTAGAAAACTTGACTTTGACCTGAGCTCCATCCAACACCCTGTGAGCCAGAACCTTATCATCCAACATCAGAGCGAATCCCTGCAGCAGCGTCAACATCTGGTGGAGAGACTGAGACCAGGAGGGTGGAGGCACATTAATGAACATGGAGTCAAAGTCACATGGTGCTCATAAATCATATATCAGTGTAAAGTTTGAATGTTCACATAGCGTGCAGTGTAAGTCACAGGTGTGTCTTTACCTGGACACTTTACCAGGTGAGTCAGGTGTACATACAAAGCTGTGATGAGCTTCATGTCTCATGTTGTTCTGTTTTTATCTTCCCACACTTAAAAATCTGTTTCCGAGTACAGATGAATGAACTGTGCATGGATATTGTAACTCTTCCTTTTAGTTCCCTTTGTGTATTTTCTGATTTAAAACACTTTCAACAAACAGTTAAAACAAACACCAGATCCAGCACACACACATTGAATATGCTGAAACTGATCTGAGCCACAATCAAATCAAATCAAATCTGAATCCACTGGATCCATTTTACCAACTGCTCCTCAAAACTGAAACTCTCTTCCTCCCCTGCTGGACATTAGGTGCATTACACCCAACAAACTCCTGACCTCTTTGTCTCCACTGATTGGAGGGAAACACCAAACACCTGAGTCAACCAGGAAGTAGCTCCTGCAATTCCCTCCACACACTCCTGTCCTCACCCCTCAGTTTCACAGCCACAGTTTGTTTTTTTATATCTTTAACTTGGAAATCTCCCCCTCAGCTCCCAGTTTATCTCACTTCAGAATGAAACAGACATCTTTATCTATCTGGGATCTATTTTGTGAATCCTCTGTGATCCACCTGTTGGACTGAATCAAACAAATTGATCCAAGAGAAGTTCACAGAAAGGTAAGAAGCAGCTTCTGAACTATTTCAGGTGTTTTCTCTGAGCTAAAAAAAAAGATGTGAGACTTACATTTAGTTTAAGTTTGTGCTTTATTTTGGCTTTTTTGCTCCGTGTGTTTTGGCTGGTGCTGACAGGGTTTATGTTTGCTCTGTCCTGTCTCTTCAGTTTGTTCCTGTTTCCTCCTTTGAGGACTTTGACTTCCTCTTAAAGCCTTGTAGAATCACTAAATGAATTTGAAGACAACTTAATTAAAGTGGAAAATGACTGTCCGGCTGCAGATTATATTGTCTTTGAACTGCTTTCAGTTGATTTGAAGTATTTTCCTGTTGGATCCCTGCAGGGACTTAATCCCACACGTTCATGGCAAAGACATGCACACACAACAAAGAGAATTAGCTTCTTTTTTTCAGATGCCCATCTTCCCCTAAGTAAAGAGAATAATTAAGGTAGCAGCATGTTGAGATTTGCTGTCTCTGGTAAAACCATGCTTCTCTGCATTACAGTCAGCATGGAGCATCAGCACAGACACAGAGCTGTTCTGATCTGTGACGTAGACGGAGAGACTCTGCGTTAAAGTTTGTTGTTTACTGATCTCTGATGATTTGACCTGAGGCTGCTGAGCTGTGTATTTCATGTCTTTGTTTTAGATCTGCTGTCGTTCGATCATTATAAATGTGTTTTGTGTTTTTCTTCTACACTGTGTTAGTTTTTGTCTTTTGACAAATTAGTTTTAATCAGATTTTAGTCATGTGGTTGTTAGCTGCATTTTAATCCAGATTTTATCAGAGAAATTTACTCTGATTTTCTTTTCATTCTGAGGCTGTGTCTGTCACCATCTTTGACGTGGTTACAGATGTTCTTACAGATGTGTTACAGTACCACTTTAATTAGGCTCAGTCACACAGGCTTATTTTCAGTAAATTCTGTTTCATAAAGGTTTAAATCCGTCATAACTGAAGTAATCGTGGAGACTTATCCCTGCTGACTGGTTTGGTCCCAGTCAGAGTAGTTTTCACTTCAGGCTTAGTCAGTGAAACACAATGTTTTCTCCATGTTCCCGCCCACAGCAGCTCTTCTTTACCCGTGTGCTGTGAACACAAGTCAGACTCAAAATGCATCAACTGAAGTTATTACCAACTTAAAACTCAACCTTTGTCTCAAGAATCTGCGCAGTGATAAGTTGTTTCAAATGTCATGTGAAGTAACTAATATAATACACTGCAACAAGTTACTGCTGTTGTACAACACGCTGCCTCTTTCGCTTTGTCTTTGACATCAACTCTGCAGAACTCTCTTCATGTCTTCATTGTGAATTAATTGACGTCTTGAAAATGTTTGAAAGCGATGAACAGGAAGTTGTTAAACCAGGTTTGACTCAGTCTGATCACATCAGCTCTTTATGAAATGGTGTGTTTGACTCATTCAGCTCAGGTTTTCACAATGAACCTGTTTATTCTGAGCCTTTTTATGAAGCAGTCCTCAGGTCAGGAAACAGCACCTCACCAGTCATCATTCACAAACTCTGTGAGCAACGTACTGTTGTTGTTTTGTCAGTAGCTACCTCTGCTTTCTACTGCACAACACTGTGATCAAATAAAAGCTGGAATGAATCAGCTCACCTTCTTGTTCAAGCTTCAGATGATGAGACAGAGTTACTGCAATAAAACATCTTCAGAGCCATTTGAAGGGAAAGTTTCCTCATTTCTACTGACAGCCTGTACACACAGCAGACTGAATATAAAGTTAGGTTACGTTAGCGTTAGCTTACCTTGCCAGCGTTGATGCTTCCTATGGTTATTTTCAGTGGGATTGTGGTTGAACCAGCTGACATTACTGACATTTATTCATTGACAAAACTTGACAAGACTAATTTGGTCACAGTTTCTTTTTAAGTTTAAGTTCTAGTTTTACTTTTGAAGTCCAGAAAATGTTGTCAGCGAATATGTATTCATCATAGTTTCTCTTAAAGAAATTTATGCTGTATGTTGCAACATAAATCATCTCTCTGTGGATGTTGAAATCTTTTCAGTGCTGCAATCACACTCTGTTGAGTTGCTCCTTTTGCACAAAGCCAGAAAAATCAACTTCCCAGCTTCACTCAGTTAGAAAACGTTGGCCCAGATTCACTATTACATCATATGCTTTGAGAGCTTTCCAGTACATATATATATATACCTGTATATTGTATATGAGCACAGATTGGTTTGGTTGGCTCTGTGTTGGCTGTGTTTAATGACTATGAAGATACATATTCTGGGATGTCAGAGATATGTGTTTGGATGTCAGTTTATGAGAAGTTTTCTCACTCTTGCCATCAGCAGATTATACAGAATATTTGATTTGCTTCTCCAACTGGAGCTCGTGGGGATTTGGTAATACTGTCAAAAAAGATGTGAGGAGAAGTTGAGAGGAGAGATGGAGAGAGATAGCAGGAGAGAGACGGGCTTTGATCAACAGGAGATCTCGCCGGCTCTTTGGCAGCCAGAGCTCGCTCTCCTCAAACAGGTCTCTCTCCCTCTCTCTCCGTGTCTTCCTGTTGTTCTCGTTGTCCTTCACTTTGCCTTTTAACCTCAAAACTCACTGCTCTATACATTCAGACCTACAGTACACAGACTCCACTTTTAACTCCAGCCTTTGTTCTTTGTCTCTTTCTTACTTACAACATCCCATCTCCTCGGTTCACACACACGAGCGAAAATACACCTGAAGATTTTCCTAATTAGAGAAAATACTGAACAAGCCTGAAACAGACAGCACTGTGAGAGAGTGTAGAAATACTGTCACTCCAAGATTACCCATAACACACAAGACATTTACACGTATCCTCGTAGGAACATAACTGCAGCCATTTCAATTCACGTGAGATATGTTCATTATCATTTTGTTGAGGCTACACACCACTGCCAGGCTGTTACCACTGAACCTACTGACAGAGATGCAGGCCTCACCTGAAGCTGTGGTGTTCCACCAGCTCTCTGCTGTCACTCCACTCCTTCCCTATAGTGTTGCTCACTTGACTGCACGGCCCCGCCCATCTCTGGTCTTCTTCTTGTGTTCACGACCACGCAGCGAGTTTACAGATCGTTTCAGATACAGAGAGAAACTAAACCAAAACCTAACAGGCTCATATTAGATAAGACCTGCACTCCTGACGTTTGAAGACAGTAACACCTGCTACAGAGTCTTTGTTGAGTCATTGTGACAATTTCTTTAAACACAATTTTACAGTATTTAAGAATATGCACCATGTAAGCATAGAAGCAAAGATTTTAATATTATGTGCATATTCCCAAGCAAGTTTGCAGTCAATTAAATTCCCAGAAATTAATTTCCAGACTGCAAGCCTTGGGTCTCCAGGGCCCCTGAGGGTCTGGGGTCTGGTGCGGTGTATAACACACTCAGCCTTGGTCTCTGGTGTGATGTACGGTGAGACGTCCACTGCAGCGCCAGCATATTTTCACAGTCAAAGTGAATATTTGTGATGAAGAGCTGAAATCCCAGCTGACTGCAACCTCACTCAGTTTACAGAGGAGACATGCTGTCCCTCACCCACAAAAGTTGGTTTTTGTTTAGAAAATGAGGCCTAAAAGTCACCTGAAGAATACTGGAAATGTTCCACACACACCTCACACACACACTTAACACATCTCAATCCGGGTAGATTGAGGCGTGGTGGCGCTGGATATCCGCAGTGCCAGTGTGAGGCAGCTTAGGATTGGAGGTCGCGCCTCGGCCGATATCACTTGTGTGTGTGTGTGTAGGTGTGCAGGTGTTGGTTCTCCAGGTGCCTCGGCTGTGGAGACTGCAGTGTTGACAACTCCATCCGTGAGTCTGCGTTTGTTTGCCTCCCGTCAGCCCGTCTGTGATAGAGATACTACCATTCCTGTATTTTTACCTTTGAAATTCTCCACTGAAAACACTGCACGGATAAAAAGTCTGCTTTATTATTTAATGCTACAGCCTAGTAAGGCAGAGGAGGTAACCCAAAGCATCAGTCTGGACTCACGCTGTGCAGCATCTCAGAGGCAAAGGTTTGTTACATCATGAGCGTGCTGAGGAGTAGTTTGTGTCCATTTGAATCTCTCATTGTAACAGAAGTGATTTATGGAACTAAACTGAAACCTGTTAAACTAATCTCGCCCCACATGCTGCTGGATGTGACCCTGCTATGGAAACATTGCTGTTGATGGTCAGTGTTCTGCCTCTGGGCATGCTGCTGCCCACAGGCATGCCAGCCGGCAAGCTTGCAACACTCATGGATTGACAGTTAGCCCCTGCCTGTGGCCTGACCTTCCACAGCTAGGGACTGAGGGAGAAATATTCCGCTCCAGGTATATTCTGCCTTAGCATCATATCCGATGAATAATTCAGAGTTACAGATGGTGCAGCTTGTGCTTTTACCGGTGAAAATGACTTGTTATGAAACTCAGTTTGGCTAAAAGCCACAGTCGAAAGTTAGAGTAGGCTGTGCTCAGTTGCACTCTTTAATATGATGGTATCAAAAAGATTAGTATCTCAACATGAAGCCAGCTTTGGTTTTGTCTCGAGTTTCTGTCTCCTCCTCCACTACAGTGAGAACTTGTTGTTGCTGAGACCAGACTGGTCTGTTGTGTTAGACCAGGTTTTTAATGTTGCCTAGATGAGAGAGAGACTGTGAAGAGTGAAATGAGAAGGTGTTTTCTAAGGATGACAGAGCTATAGAAAAGGTTTGATTTAGGCAGAGAATAACCTGTCTTGTGTAAAGGAAAGACCGTGATAAATGATTGGTTAAAGAACAATCCCATCCCATCCACATCGATTCCTCCTCCTCACACAGAGTGTGTCGCCCATAACGTCATCTGACTTCTCTCGGCTGGTATCTACTTTTTCTGAGGAGACTTTCTCCAAACCTCTGCAGTTTGATGAAAACCATTTGGCTTTGTGAGATTAACCTCTGCAGATCCCATCGAGCACCTTAACTAGACTTGTCCTGCCTGGTTTCCCTAATTTCCTCTCACCTGTTTCTAAGGTAAACTAGACAGAGTGGCAAAGGGTTTTGAGCCAATGACTCAAACAGAGAATCATTAGCTACTCCTGGATTTCCGGAATAAAATCCACATTAAAGCCGATCAGCTGCAGGCACACTATAACCAGCCCATCCTGCACGCCCGCAGAGTCCTGTCTATTTTATTAGTCTTCTTCCGCCATGGCCGGATGATCACAGGTATCAACAGTAATGCTGCTGAGAAGTTTGAACTTGTTCAGTAATCTACTTAATCCAAGTTTAATTCCATTATTGCAGCTCGTTTTGTCCTTTTCAGATCATAAGAAGGTTTAGGCAGCATGAGGGAGTAGGGAAATTGACTGATCATCATCTTCGCTTCAAGTTGTCTAATCGTCCACGTCCTCTTTAGAAAGGTGTCGCGTCACATGACAAGACATTAAATTAAGAATAGTTGCTCAAGCATGCTGTATAAATTTATATTGATTATCTAATACTATTGCAGTTTTGCAGCCTACTCCCTTGTTATAGACTGATGACATACAGTTTAATGGTGACAATGGCGATCCCCAATATAGGAAACCTGTTTCTAATTCCCGACTGAATATCCTGAATTTCCTGGCTTAATATCAGATGAACTACCAATGACCTTCATGCTTTTAACTGACTCACAGTTCAGCTACTCTGGGAACTCATGTGGGCCTGATTCCAGCTGTTTAAGCTGCTGATTATCACTCAGTTAGAGGGAGACTATACCTAAAAGAACAGGTGTGTTCAAACAATCAACAATCATTGTTATTTTGAAGTAGTTGATTTAAAATAGTTATACAATGTTTTTAACTATATTAAAGTTTGACTCAAACACTTGCTGCTCTGATGACTGTTCCAGATGAATTTTAATGATTCAAAACAAGGAAAGAAATCGATTTTTAGCAACTAGTCAATAAAAAAGAATAAATATATAAATAAAATATAATCATTTATAAGTTAGGTGTTGTGGGCTAATGATCGAATGACGGTTTATGTTGAGGAAAACAGAATGTGTCCAACAAACTGAAATATTACATGTGGCCTGTTGGTCCTGGTAGAGGCGGAGACAGACGACGGCAAATCCAAACTTTTCTCCCTTTCCATCATGCTTTAAGAGATAGCCAGAACAAGCAAAGCACTATTCATGGGGTAATATGTATATATTTAACTGCAAGAATGGAGACAAGCATCCATTATTCAGCAGGCTCGGGTTTTTATGAGATTTATCATTATTAAGAGACTCCGTGGTGGTAGGAGTGGACACATGCTGAGATCCATGCAGTGTCTCACGCCTTCAGAATCATAAACGAGCCGATCCCGCGTATGTGCGGTATTTAATTATCATTATCTATTTAATTATTAGGTATCGCATCAATATCTGTGAGCACGAGGTGTGTGTTTGAAGCTGTTAGGATATACGAGTTTTATTAACTTAAATATTTTGTGCTTATTTATACTAGTAAAAGTGTGTGTGTGTGTGTGTGTGTGTGTGTGTGTGTGTGTGTGTGTGTGTGTGAAGGAGGAGCTGGCAGTCAGATCTTACCAACAATCATGACCATGGTCCACTAATCAATACTTCCCCTTACCATGCTGGTCACACCTTTGTACCTCTCTAGTATGTGTGTGTGTGTGTGTTCCCAAGTCTATAGAAATGCTAAGTGAGAATCTGTGTGTGTGTGTAAAAACTTCCATCAACAATTGGATATTCCTGATTGGGCCTTTATTCAGTCAGTGCAGAGCAATGAATTTACTGAGTTTCATGCACATTGTACTGGAGTGCGCCCGTTACAGGTTTCCCCGTCACCGGAAGCAAGTGTGCTTTTTTTCTCAATTATTTTCATATTAACTGTTTTATACAAGTACAAAAACAAGATATAAATTTTGCAGTGAGCTCTGCATTTCACTAAATATACTTGATACGTAATTTCAAAAATCTAACTTATTAGTGAGTTTAGTCTATAATGTTGCTTGCAATGTAATTAGAACGCTGAATGCTTAGCCCTCTATATGATTAAGCACAAACATCCAATTCTGTTCTTATTTTTATTTCTCTGTATGTTTTTAAATGAGCTCCCTGTTTCTCCTCATCAGTATTCCTATTATTGCTGGTATATTTTTTTATTGTTTTTAGATGGTAGATGCTAAAGCAATTTTCCCAGAATGGAAATAATAAATCAACTCACTAACTGGATTTTACTTAAAGAGTCACAGCACCTCTTTAAGGTTGCACAGCAGTCGTTTGTGAGCAGCAACACACAGCTGTACAATCTCACAAAATGGGACTGCCAGCGCCTGAAGTGTAGTTAGTATGTTCACACCACCACCTCTGGCTGCAATCAATACAACTGTTTGTCAGTAGCTTTGTGATGTTAGTTTCGGTGACGACCATGTGGCCTGTGGAGGTGACGCCCATCAGTTGGAGGGTTGGTGATTTGATCCCACCTAATCGCAAATAGCCTCTGCCGCCAGTGTGTAGCAGTTCATTCACCATGTACCACTCAAACACTTACTGGAGTGGTGTGCTCCACTCACTTGTTGAGTGATGGATCACGTGTCACTACTCTGGCAGTCTTGATGGATACAATACATCTAGTTTTACCAGGAGAACGCTGCCTGTCTGAAAGCCTGAAAGCCAACTGTGAAGCGAGGGAGGAGGAATAATGCTGTGAGTTGATTGATTTTTCCAGTTGGTTCAAGCCCTTAGTTCTGAGTGCTGAATCTACAGTGTACCATGATGTTTTAGGCAGGTGTTCTTCGAACTTTGTATCCTGGTCCTGTTTTTAACATGATGATACCCCTGTGCACAAAGTCATCAACCCCACCCCAACATCTTCAGGATGATCTGGAAACTCTGACCTATTTGAAACTCAGTGAAAGACTGAAAACCAAGGGAGTGAGTCGTTGAGCAGCACATTAATTCCATGAAGCAGAGCAGAGTTGTCCATCATCACATAAGTGGCGAATGTTGATGTTCACATATCAATATCATGCAAATGTAGCTTGTACATCACAGGAAAAATGTTAATCTCTTCCCAAATAATGTCTACCAATGAGCTGTAATTGTGTCTCTGGCTGTAAACTATATTGCTTTCATGACTTATTGCTGATGTATACTTCATAAACTGCAGTACTTTCCAGCCCTGGCTCACTGGAAGGACTGTAGCCGCTGGCAGGTGGCAGATACCACCTGAGTGCTGAGCCACGCAACCTTCACGGCACAGAAGTCCACATGGAGATTTAATTTACTGCAAATCACCGGTACCAGTTGGATCGATCAGTCAATTGATCAACTGCTCCTATCAGATAATCAATTTATCACTATGTGAACCACCACCTTTTATGGGAGTCAGTGGTCCTCAGACAGACCTCTCTCTCTGCAGTCTGATCAGCCACAACCAAGCATCTCTTCTGATCTCTGAGGCCACATCAGCTGAATTTAATGTAGACTGTAAAATTCACATCCTCAGCCTATTTCAAAATGTGAATGACTGATTTAATCTGTGTCTCTGTCGCGCCCACTCACTGGTAGAGCCTGAGTGACTCTGTCCCCTGGAGCAACAGTTACTCAGGGTTCTGATGAAAATATTCTGATAATTTTCTGCCTCTATAACAATCTAGAGTAATTGGTTCTCAAAGGAACCTGCTCATGGATTCTGTTTATTTATAGCTGAGACCTTCAAGAGTTTAATCACTTTTGTTAATTTTAAGATGAATGATTTATAAAAGGAAAATTACTATAAAAATAGGAAGTGGGATGGCTGAGGGATTTGAGATCAGAGTTCTTGTAAACTTCTTCAAACTAGCCCCAAATAAGGTTTTAAGTCTTTCGCCTCAGGACCAAGGTTTATTAAAACAGACTCACACACTCACAAGGTACCCAACTGAGGTTCACTCTTGGATCTGGACCTGAAGTGAATAAAAACAAAATGGAGGTACATAGTATCATGTTCCTTGTTTCTGGGGAAGATCAAGTTCCTGACTTATTATCTTTTAAAATTTTAAAATCATGGGGAATTCAAAACCAATTGATATCAGAATTAGTTCAATAACATGAGTATAAAGGTCATTTTATGGTCTGTCAGAACAAGTTTGTAAGATTTCAAGCCTTTTTAAATGTGAAGAATTGAAACTTTTATCTGTTTCTCATCTTTGACGCTATCAAGGGCACTGGGAACATGATGGAAAATTTTAACTGCATTTTATTGACTCACTGATTAGTTGCTCCTCTGAGCTGTGGAGGTTTAGATGCATTATTTGTCCTGGAGGATGGAGCTAGAGCAGATCAGGGTCATACTGGGGGTTTAAGGGTTTTTATTGGGTTCATAATTTTGGAAAAAGTAGTTTCTCCACAGCAAAGCATAATATACTAATTTGGCTTTGTACTGTTGCAGGAAGAAGTGCTTTTGTAATTTATTTTAGGAAAAAGTGAATTCTCTGCAGAGGAGCTTCTCTGATGTTTTTTTCTGTGAACTTCCATTTGAATCCACGGTAACTGGCCGTCTACTGTTTACAGCTGAGTCGTCATTATAGCCACAGACTTTCAAATACTCGCTCACAGCGGGCGACGTTGATTTTAAAAAAGACACATACTATAACTGGCTATTCAAAGTGGTTCAAGCATAATTAACGGGCTTATTGAGTATACATGAGGTTTCTAAAGTATGATCAGGGTATCCACACCTGACTGTTTTCAGGACTTGTGATTCGCAGCAGCCCAAAACACATTTCAAAAAGAGGTCGAAGGCTACTTAGATTTATAAATTGGTTCTTCTTCAGTCTTCTCGATCTAATCACGTTTTGATCACCGCCCCACTGCTCATGGGCTTAACTCCATCCCGCAGATGTTTATCATTCTCAACATTTTGAGGACGTGCAAATGTATGCTGAGAAGGAACGCAGGGGTACCCAGGCAGCCAAGAACATCCCAGACTTAATCCAGCAAGCCAGCTCAGCTTTAAGCCACAACACTCAGTTGTTTCTGTTTTGTTCGTCACCTTGTTTCTACACTAGAACAAACACACTTGACTTGTAGAGTTTTTACCTGGTGTGGAGTGAAGCACAGAGAAGTGGCTCAGTCTCTGTGGTCTGAACAGAGTCTTGGGTGCAGTGTGTCATCATGACAGGACTGTGCCTGACTCTGGCCTGTGCCTGTGTTCTGAATGAACCACGGGAGGATGTTTGTACAGGTGAGAACCAGACGATGCTCCTCGCCGGCACGGCAACGGGAGTTTTTGGCCACCCTCACCCTCAGTGAGCCACTTGAGGCAATAATAGAGATAAGTTAACGCGTCCTTTTCAGCCGACCACACACCAAAACAACAATAAGAGAAGTAGATTGAATTATCTTTCAGTATTTACACACACACACACAGCTCCATGGATGGGGCCATGTGATCCAGTAACGACCGTCATCATCGATCAATCACCACGCAGAGGTCAATTATTCTACACCTTTCATAATGGTTACAGAGTCATTACACCCTCTTCATATCTTGCAGCCAGTGACGGATGATCCCCAGAGCTCCACTGCTGTGTGTGGTGTGTGTGTGTGTGATGAGATTGAGAGGTCTGTGTCAGAGAGAGATTTCATTTCCATTATTTTAACCTTTTCTCTTCCGTCCCTCCTTCTTTGTGTCTGGAGCAGGAGGTGCCGGTTTAATTAATCCGCTGTGTAACTGTAATGTATCACTGTCATACAGGAACCCTGCTTTGGGTCCAAACCTGCCCCCAACCAAGCCTTGAGCCAGAACTGAACTGTGACTGTCTCTAAGTCCATTTCCCTACACCTGGACCTGGACCTGTTAATCAGACCTGAGACTCATTCCGTACCTGTATCACCATCAGACGCCTGTGAGCCAGCTGCAGACAAAGACAGAGACACAACAGACCAACAAATCACACAAACAATGTCATTTATTTCAACACACCCGTTGGGCAGAGATAATACTGAAACACTCCCTGCCAGCTCAGACTGCACTCTAGTGGTAGCATAATAATCAGACATCAGTCTGATGCGTTTTCTCTCTCTGGGACTGGTGGTGACCGACGTGATCCATCCCAATTGATAACACGCCATCGACACTGAAGTTGTAGAGTTTGCAAGAAGCAGCACATCAGTCATATCTGTGCAGAGGTCATTTAACAGGATTTCTTTCATTCCTTTGTCAGTCGGCCTGCTTTATGCTCCCTTATATACATGAAAAAGAAGATTAGTTCGTTTCAAACCATCTGTCCATCACTCCTCATGTACTTCCATGTATCTTGATGTTGGCATGTTATATCATTTCCACTGTAGGGCAGCTTGGGAGTCAATCTTTCTCTGACAACAGCAACATGGCGACGACGGAGAAGTCTGAATATAGTAAAAAGATCGCGGTCAGTAGAGGCCATTAAATGCATTTAATGCACCGAAGAATTCTTTTCACTAATGCGAATCAAAAACCAGTG
>BRZM01000107.1:0-16278 GCA_033238685.1 Lates japonicus
TACCTGTTGGTCTGTAAGGTGATGTTGATGTTTCTGTTGATGAGCAGCTGAACAAGTCGACCTGGAAAACACAAGTACAACACCTGAAAGACTGATTAAATAACTAATACAACATAGCTATGGAAACTTTTACCACTAAAACCCCCACAGTGAAAACTAAACAATAAAGACTTCACAATTACAAATAAAACTTGACTGACATAAAAGTGAAAAGAAATGTAAATGTTAATGTAAAAAAATCTGAAAGCAGAATTTTGACTTTAAAAGCTTAAATGTTGGTGTAATGATTTCTAACTGAAATCTCAGCTCATGCATTGTGGAGGGACACAGAGTCAAAATATAGTTTTATCAAGCTTACTATCAAGTTTATCAAGCATCAAGTTCAAACAAACAAATGTTCACCAGGGTGGGACGAGATCTCACGATATTAAAACGTGACAATATTTCTCGTCAGGTGAAAAGCTGCTTGCTGTTTGAGGCTCAAACTTGTGGAGGAGCGCAGAGTTAAAGTTTAGTTTTCAAGCTTGACTTTTACATATAACTGAGCTCAGTCAAGTTTAATACTTGACTGAGCTCAGTTTTACATCACAAACTAATTTCACTGTGGGTCAATAGATAGCTATGGACAGATCTACGAGGACAAACAAAAACGACAAAAAACGGAGACGCAAAACAATTGCAATGAAACAAAAAATAACCTCAAAGAAATGTAAAATGATCAGAACACAGAACTACAGAGACGCAGTAAGAACGACTACAAAGAGACAAAGAAGCAGCATACCATAAACAGATGTAAAACAGCCAGGTAAAGACGCAAGATGATGCAATGAGACCAACGACATGATAATCAGACAAACAGACTAGACAGTTACCACCCTCCACAGCTCATGTCAGGGCCGCTACAGTCACAGAAACACAAACGCACGATAACACGCGCAAGTAAAATCGACTACAAAAAGGAGAAAAGCCCCAAAAGCATCACTAAAACACAAAGCTGATGCTAACGCTGACATCCAGGTGTAAAGCAGCCAGGTACAGACACATTATAACATGACCACAAATAGACACAAAACGATGCCACGACAGACCGATATAACTGAGTTAAAATGACCAGGATGGACCAGAACTGTCGGTAAAGTGACTGCAAACAAACACAACAGGGATTTAAACGGACTCAGGAGCTGGTTGTGTTTTCACCTGTCCACGCTGGGGATCCACAACTCATGTCAGGGACACAAACACACTCTGACCCATGAGATATAGACGACTGAAAATGGAAGTAAGGTTAGAAGATGTAAATGATTACAAGAGAAGGCTAATGCTAACGCTCGCCGCTAACGCTAGCCGCTAGCTAGTTTGCTCCGTAGCCTTACCTTCACGCCACAGTTGTGTTCAGCGTCCAGTCTCGCTGGTGTTCGACAAAAAGCAGCTCCACAGTTTGTTTTAACATTCAGGCTTCTTCGGTGGTTCAGTTTTCTCACAGCACTGACAAACCGAAGTAACGGCTCAAACGGTGGTTTAAATCGTTTCTCCGTCTCTCTACGCTCCTCCCCGAAGGTCATGACCAATCACAACACACGACGCGACCAATGACGACGCACGCAAGCCAACGACGACAGAAAAAAACGTCAACTGGCCATGTTCCGCCTAGCAACCGCCTCTGATTGGTCTGAAAATACATCAGGGATACCGATAAGGTCTGGATCATAAAAGTTTTTTATTCTCAAGTCTGTGGTTCTGAATAAAACAGAAAGTGATGCTCTTTCCCCCTTACACCTGAACACATCACCCTGGATGTTTTCATGCTCTCATTTGTCGTCTTGATGCTTTTCTGGTCTGAAATGTTCAGAACATCTTTTTCTGAGTAAACAGTGTGAATATAGATTTACAGTCTGACATATTTTATAAATTATTCCTCCTCTGTTTGCCCTTTGAGTACTGAATAGTACTTTGTTATGGTTCGCCCTTGTAGTTTTATTTATTTTTTGTCATTTATACTGTTTCCTGTCCATGCTGTGTTTGAGGTCACAACAAAACAGATATTAGATCTGTTTGTTAGACTGGACATTTTAAACACTGGAGTCTGGTGTGAATAAACTTCCAGGCTGTGAAAAGTCCTATAACACATTAATCCGATGCATTGATTTGTGTTTCCGCCCAGTTTTTGCTTACAACAGTTGTTTTCCCAGGACAGGAAGCATTGTAGAACTTCTCATTAATTAATGCCAAAGTTTACAGCTCGGCCCAAATTTTTTCTACAAAGTATTTTTGTTCCCAGTTTAAAAACTTTTTTCTATTATTATGCGAGCAGAGAGAAAGTGCATTTTCCACTGCAGTGGCTATTGAAGGGCTTCGTCAGCATGTTTTCCTGCTGCTAGGATATCAGAGCCCTAATACCACTACTGGCATCTCATCCCTGCTCCCAGAAACACTAATTGGTTTGGCGGAGGCTAATCTAATTGGACACTGAAGGTTAGTTATGTGAATCCACACAGAGCCGCCCCCCGCTCTTATCTATCGCTCAGAAAGAGGCTCAGAGACGGAGGACGACAGTCCTGCTGTATCATTTCCAGGGGTTGAGACAGGAGAATATATTCATCCTCTGTCTCCCGTCATATGATACTGAGACAGGTGACAGGTCACCTTGATGCATCTCCTCAGAGGTGAAAGGTCAGTTAAGCTGGACTCTGTGGCCCAGTGCACAGTTTGTGTTTGCAGCTGTTTTTACTGTCATTTCGTGCCTCTCTGTGGTTGGTTCGTGTGTCTGTCAGTTTGTCTCTTTTCACTCATTTTACATCTCAGTGAAGTTGTGTTGAGTCTCTGTGTTGTCGTGTGTTTGTGAGTGTTTGCTTCTTTTTGTTGGTGTTTAGGATCTCTGTGGTAATGTTGCATCTCTTTATTGTTACCGTGAGACGTTCAGTGGTGGAAGAAGTAATCAGATACTTTACTGAAGTAAAAGTACCACACAGTAACACAAACACACTAACAGATGGAGGCAGTGGTATTCCAGCAGCTCCCAGTAAAATCCCTGTTTGTGTCGATGGAGTCTGGTAGTGATATATAGAGATGTTTCTGGGTTAATGAAGGTCTCTCTCTGGGCAGGAATCCTATCCATGCTCCTTCCAGTAACAGCACTTGTACTCTCCCTGGCTCTGTTTCTGTCCCTGACCAGTGAAATAATTATCTGCTTCTTGTTGCTGCAGCTGCCTCTGAACCTCCATGTTTGGCAGAAGGCCAGTGTGAGGGTCACAGGGAAGGGCAAACAGATACTCTCATTTCACGGACCTCCCCTCGCCTCCATGCATTTATTCCACTCATGAAGCAGCAACTTATCTCAATGTAGGAGATAATGATTTTTGTAATAGTACAAGGGCCAGGTGAGCGTGGCAAACACTGCGGCGTTATCTGTGCTGTGTGTTCAGGATCTGTAGATTTACTTTTATTGATGATGTTCAATGAAATCCTGGTGAAAAACAAGCTTTTCAGGAATCGAGATGGAGTGGTTCATTTTCTGAAATCACCCATGCACTTCAGATATTCTCCTCTTTTATTCCCAACAGTTTTTTCACTGCCCATTCTCTGCACAAAGGGAACCAAGTTAAATCTCAATTAGAGCAAAGAAAAGGGAAAAAGGAAATGGAGACAAGATGATTTTTTTCTTTTTTTTTCAGGCAAATTGTGATATTCTACAAATCCAGGAGCACACTGATTTCATTGTTCTGATGGAGGTCCATGTGTAAATTAAATAAATTGAATATTTCTCAAGGCCATTCAAGTGAAAAAGCTTTCTGTGAGTAAGACACGAATACCAAACTGCTTTTTCCTCAGGGAATATATATATAAAAAAAATAACCAAATGTTTTTTTTTATTTCATGTTGATACATTCTTGGACAACACCACAGAATAGTTGCATGAGTGGCCAAATGTAAATCTCTCCCACAACATTGGCACATAAGCAGCAAGGGCAACATGAATATACCTAGTACAAACAGTAGAAAACATACATGCTTCCTTTTTTTTTAACAAGGATTTTCTTTTTTTAAATATATATTCATCTTCTTCTCTGTTTCCCATTGTTTCCAGGAAAATAAGAAACCAATCAAAGCCATATTCTGCTGTGTGAGAAAGTATCAGAGGAAGTTAACGGTAAAGAAACAGAACGTAAAGAAAAAACAGTACAATTCAGAGCAGACAGGTGGAATCAACTGTGCTGTGAAGATTTCATTATTTTAAACTTTTTTTTCTGATTCTGTTTCAACATCGAACATATCAGGCATGCATTGACAACCTCGACATCAACACCTTTTGTCGTATCAGCAGTCCAGTGACGGCCCGACCGAAGGAGGTTCTCTTTACGTCGGCTACAACACGGTTAAGGGTCATCATCATCATCGTCATCATCATCATCGTACACCTACAAAACACTGCAGAAGTCGTCATGTATGTGTGTGGAGGAGGAACACACGTTGGGATGGGAATGCTTTCATCGTGGGACCACAAACATTTCAAACAGTTCAAACAAAAAGGCCTTTTAAAACACGACTGTTTTTTTTTTTCTTCTGTTTTTTATCTGAAGCTTTATGTTCACGGCCAGTGGAGGAATCTGACTTTTTACCACGTCGGGCGACTGAAGTGAAGATTTCTGGACTCAAATGAACAGAGTGCAGACATGTGATGTTTGGTTCGTCCTCTGTGGACGACCACGAGAAGTCTCAGAGAAAACTGGTGACTTCAGATCTTATTCCCAGTCACACAAACTACAAGTTCAGAGGCGACCTCACGTCTTATGTCCATTTTCTTAATCTTAAAATTTGCGTCACAAGGTTGTCTCAGTTTGTCCACAGTGTCAGGACTTTACAAACCTCTGTACTAAATAACTGCGTCGTCCAATCTGTCAGCAGGGATGCTGCGTTCATGGATCATCACCCAGAGATTTGACAAAAGTCAGATTCCAGTTGGCAGCGTGAGCAAAGCCCTCGAATCTCAAAGCGAAGAATATGGCTTTAATAAAAAACAATGTGCATCCAAGAAGCAAGAGCAAAATAGATTCATCATCGACGTCATAATCATCGTCGCCTTCGAAATAAAAACCAAACTGAAATCAACAACTAAAGTAGGCCAACAGATAAGCCATAAAGAACTACACACGGGTCGACAGTTTGGAGGAACAGTAAGAGACGAGAGGAGGCGGGCTCTGTAGAAAGGACGGCTGCTTCGTTTGACATCAGCAGTAGAGACGCAACATGGAGCCCCCTGAGCAACGCCGCCGGTTCACGACAACCCGGAAGCTGAGAGACATCCGCCGCTGCGTCCTGCGTCTGTTCCCTCTACGGTTATCACAAACAAAAAGACTCAGGGTTTTATTTTTTAACTTCCCGTCACCACACTGTCTTTTTTAAACACCTCTCCACCCTCATCTCTTTCTCGCTTCTTTCTCTCAGACCGAGGGAAAGTCCGTCCCACAAGGCTTTGCTTCAGCGTCTGAAAATCTGTGGTGGACACTGAAGCACATGAGACCAAAAAAAGAAAAAAGAAAAACCCAAAACCAGAACTTAAAAACATCCTTTTTTTCCTTTGTTTCTTGTTTTTAACAGGACAGGAGACCAGACATCTCCTGCTGTCATCTCTCTCTCTCTCTTTCCTTTCCAGTCTGTCGTTCTGATGGAGGAATGCCATTAGATCACAAGGTCGTTGTAGCTCACGTATTTCTTCTTTGCTGCTGGACCTGAGGAGGAGAAGCACAGATCAGCTTCAGTCTCTGTGGCTGCTGCTTTAGATGAAGAGCTGACTGTAGCTGATGACTGAGGTAAAATGAGACTTAATGAAGTTTTTAATAAGACCTGAATTCTGAACTCTCAGACTGACTGACAGACTCATTACAGACAGACTCGTCCTTTCCTCTGTTGTATCTGCACAGGGATGTGAAGTGTTACAGGTGTTGAGAGGTCATAACTCAGAGGCCGAAGCATCCACAGAGGACGAAACCAAGGAAACGTTACAGATATCAGCTTCTCTAAAGTAAGATTATGTTTCTCTTGTTAAAGTCACAACATCCAGCACAAAGCAGGAGACCTCAGACTGTGGGCGTCTCCACCTGCTCAGGTTGAGGTTTGTTCAGGAGTCAGACTAAGGATGGGCATGTTTAATTGATTATTGATGATTGATCGCTAAGAATTTTGTCGATCATGTGGAATTCATCAGCCGTCTGATCCATAATCACTAAACAGCCTGATATTATATATGTCTGTCTATATATGTCAGATATTAACTGAGAAGGCCGAGCAGGTGTCGTCTGTGGTGTTCCCCTCAGTTATGACCCCCTCCCTATCTCCCCCTGCAGCTCTGCCCCCCCGCTCGGCCCCCGGTGTTTGTCTGGTGACAAATGGCTTCGAGCCAAAAGCTCATCATCCATCACTCGCAGAGATAACTGAGAAAATGGCAGAGTTTGCATATGAAGGCCTGAAGGTGTCTTTGTCTTAATGTGTCAGCTTCAGGTGTGACGAGTCCAAACTGTCCAATCAGGGGACGACGTCACAGCTCAAACTGCCCCGGGGTCAGTGTGAAGAAACGAGCTGAGTTCACTGGATGGACAGTAACAGTGAATGGTTTTCTTCCAGGATGAAACATGAACTGAAGGTAATAATGTCTGAATGTTGTCTGTGATCTGACTCTGTCCTGCATTTTAGAATAATGTGAGGAACATTTCAACTGATTGGAGAAAAATTTTAAATCAATTTTTCTAAAATGTGAAAATTCACACTGGAGACTCTTCACCCGCTGTTACAGTATATTCTCTATAAAAAAAGATCAACTGCTAACTACAATTAGAATTCAGATAAAAAATGACTCATTAAGAATAAACGACAATTCATAATCCAGTCATGGATCTCTCTTTAGAATTTAGATTTTTTACATTTGATTTCATTTGAGACCTGAAGTGTTTAAAGCTGAACCTCATTAAAGAAGTCTGATATTAAATCAACTGGGCGTTTGGTGAAGGTATAAATAATACTGTTCAAGATCTTAAAGCCCAAACATGGCTCCAAAGATAAGGTGTGTTAGAGGTGATGAAATTACAATAACACCAAAGGCTGAAAAAATATGGATACACAGGATTTGAAGAAAAATAGTTTGAGAGACACAAAAGGTTTGAACAAAACCTGAAATGGTGGCAGAAGGATTCACATGAAAATGTAACAAGAAAGAGTAAAAGGAGTTTATGGAGATTATGAAAATGTTCTGAATACAGACAAATGACTTTTGGAAGCATCTTTTAAGATACATTCATTCTCAAAATAAGACTTGAAGGGCGAGTTACACATGTGGAAATGTTAGAGGCTAATCCCCACAGAAATTAATGTAGTAGAAGTATTCCACCAGGGCAGAGCTTGGAAAAGGAAAGTACTGCTTGTAAGGATTCTTTCTGAGGGCAACCAAGGCTTTATGAGTTTTAAGAGATATATAGAAGCCATTGTTGTATATGGAATCAGGTTTTGAAGAAAGGCAGAGAGGCCTATAAGAGTCGAATCAGAGAGATTTGGCCTTTGAAGAGCGGCTGAAGCCAGAAGAATGGCGAGAGATAGAAGTCTTTGTTGTGGGAGAATCAGCTGTAGGAGCAGAGAGGATGAAGAAGGAGAGAGGGCCATAAGTGCAGAAGAGAGATGAAGCCATCTGAAGTGACTGAGGGCTATTACAGAGAGGGGAGGGAGGGAAGGAGGGGGGAGACAGGAGGGGACAGCGGCAGCAGGTGAGGAGGAGGCGAGAGATTGAAAAGAGAGAGGGTTTAAAAATCGAGTGAGAGGAAAACCAGTAAACCTGAGGCTGAGTGAGCAGACGGGAGAAAGAGAGAGAAATGGAGTGAGAAATGAGGAGGGAGTTGTGTGACTGGATGGTCCCGGGCCAACAGATGGCTCTGCTGGTCTTCAGGGAGTCCTGACTGAGCTGCAGTCTGCCAGCACATCTCCACCACTGCTGTGTCTGCTCTACCATGAACTCAGTCTGAATAGTCAAACAGGGTGGGGCCCACAGTCCCTGCGATGTTGATAACACACCAGAAACCGTCCCCCGACACATATTAACCAACACAACTGATTTATGAGCTGTGACTATCAAGATCCCAAAGGCTGCACAAACTCTGACCTGCAGGGGCTTCATTATTTCTGAGTGGGGCTACAGAATTTAAATATACCAACAAACAAGGAGCAGATATTTGGCATCTGACCGTCAAGTTCAAGTCTCATAAGTCTCCTAAAAACTTCTGATGATTCAGAGGTGCTGCACACATACAATCAGCTTTTTATAAAGCCAAGCGTCCATCCTAATCTACTGCAGATTTTAACTGAATTTCCAGAAAATCTTCACAAGAATTTTTTTTGCAATTTGTGCGTGAAAATAACCTAAGAGACACACAAGGCTGATTCACTTTGGAAAACGTGGCAAAAATCTCAAGAAAAAAGAGAGCAACGCAGACCAGGATCTGGGAAAGGCCCTCAACAAGTCTCTGATGTACTAACATCAGGCTAACATCACCAACATCAGGCTAACATCACCAACAACAGGCTAACATCAGGCTAACATCACCAACATCAGGCTAACATCATGCTAACCACCCTGCCAGTGACTGACTGTAGGGGGCTCTGCTGGACCACATCAGCAGGATTATGAGAGAAACAGTGGCTAAATAAAGTAATGATTGAATGAATGAATAATCACTTCTTGCTCTGGGCCCAGTGTAGCGCCACCTGTGAATCCTTCACAGAGGAATATCTCAACAGGTTTGTCGTCTCTGTGTCATGATTTCGCTCACTAGTGTTGAATAAGGGATTCAACAGAGCGCCACATGGACAGTTTACGACAAGGACAGGAGCAGAGCAGTAAAAGCTGAGGTCTCAGGGGTCAAACGTGCTGTTAAAAAGTACCGTCCAGAACAGCAGCACCGGAGAAAGACTGTAAATCTGCCACTCAAACAGTCATATTACACTCTCCTCTCCCTCCTCATGTAAAAGTTATGAGTCAATTGAAAGATGGTGATAAAGAGCTGTGGAAGTTATTTAACATTCCCTCCACACTCTCCCTCCTCTCTCCCACTCAGATGTATTCCTCCCATCTCTCTCTCTCTCTCTCTCCCCCTGGAACCCCCCTCCAGCTTCCAGAAGAAAATGGATCAAGGTCAGGACAGCAAAGCAGGAGAAGATTAATTTGCTCTTACCTCTGATAAATTATGAAATTAGCCTGTCAGGGGGAGAAAAACATTATTTGGTGAGTTGTCCCTGAGAGCCCCGAAGGGAATCCCACAGTGAGGTGGTAATTTGATCACATTGCCATGTAATTTCAATTTGTGCACTTTTTTATTTCTGAGAACAGAAACACTTTTTAAATATATATATATTAGACTTGTGGTTTCCTGTGGAGCGAGTTGCATGATTTCCTTCACTTCAGAGAAAATGATGTCTTTGCATGCTTGTTATGCTCTTGTTGAACTGCAGAGTCTCGGTCATGGAAATTTACCATGGTAGGAATTAGAAAACTGCTCAGAGTGTTTGAGCATCACAGAGATAAGTACGTTTATAGACACACAGATTATTTTATTTCTATTCCATACGCACCATGGTAAAATTTCATGAAAAGAAAAATGGACCTAACTCAAATTAATTCATTCTGTCAGAGTCAGATGTTCAGATTTACACCACTCTCATGTCTGCTTAGCATAAAGACTGGAGACGGGAGGAAACAGTTAGCTTAGCTTAGCATAAAGACTGGAGACGGGAGGAAACAGTTAGCTTAGCTTAGCATAAAGTCTGGAGACAGAGGAAACAGTTAGCTTAGCTTAGCATAAAGACTGGAGACAGAGGAAACAGTTAGCTTAGCTTAGCATAAAGTCTGGAGGTGGGAGGAACCAGTTAGCTTAGCTTAGCATAAAGACTGGAGATGGAGGAAACAGTTAGCTTAGCTTAGCATAAAGACCAGAGACAGGAGGAAACAGATAGCTTAGCATAAAGACCGGAGATGGGAGGAAACAGTTAGCTTAGCATAGAGACCGGAGGAAACAGTTAGCTTAGCAGAAAGACCGGAGGAAACAGTTAGCTTAGCTTAGCATAGACAGGAGATGGGGCCTAGCTCTGTCTGAAGGAAACAAAATCCATCTAAAACTATGTTCTATCTTGTTTTTTTCAGCATAAAAACTGCAGTGTTAATAGAGTTTTCTGTTTTAGAGAGGGATATTCGAGGAACTATTTCTTAGCATCATACTCACTGTAAAGACATGAGAGAGTGGAGTCAGTCTGAACCTCTGACTCTCAGAGAGAAGAGGCTGAACTGTTCCTTTAAAGAAACTACATGGTGGGATGAGGACAGTGTTTCCTCCACTGAGACAGAGAGGAGTCTTTGTAATATCTGATCAGTCAATAAAAACAAAATGGCTGCAACATGTTTTGGTTTGTGTTGAAACACAACATGTGACAGAAACAACTTATTTTACAGCGTTTTCATGGTGTCAGTGGAGGAAACGAGACGGACAGAGAAGCAGGAACAGTACTAATCCTCCTCATTCAGTCAGTCCAGGAGGGGAAATAAACGTAAGGTCGAATGAGTAAAATAATAACATGCTTTATTACGTCTCAATTGATTTCCAGCCCAGTTTTACACTTCATTTACTACAGCCTATATGTTAGAGCGGGACCAGTGAGGAGTTAATCTAACCCTCAGTACTTACTGTTGGGGTCCAGGTTCTCACACAGCTCCGTCTTGGCCTCTCCGTTGGGCCGGTCGCTGGCTTTGTGGGAGAGTCGTGACGACATGGTGGCGGCTGTGACGACGGCTTTGAAGGAGCGTTTCCTCTTCTGCACGTTGAGCTCCGGGTGGAAGATGATGACGTAGACTTTGGGCATGTAGAGCATCCCGAGGGCCACGGATGCACTCAGGTTCATGGAGATGGTCAGTGTGGTCGTCTGGATGTACAGCTGGGGAGGGAAGGGGGGGGGGGGGTCTGTGTTAAACCTCCTGTTTAAATTCTAGTAATCTGTTTCAACAAACTGGGTCTCGTCCAGCTGAATAACAGTGAGACAGAGAGCTAAACTCCTGACTGGGTTTATGAGCTGCTGAAGGATTGTGTTTTATTATCCTGTGTGTTCCTGACCCTCACCTACAGCAGCAGACAGCTGGGCCGCAGCATAAATGTTTTATGTGCTGTGTATATTGCACTTGTGTCTGAAGGCGCGGCCCTCTGAACCCAATACAGGGCTAATATGGGCCCAGGATGAATGCATTAAGAGGCCCGGCCGAGCTGTAATGGACCAGAGAGGCTCTCACAGAGTTCAGCCCCACTGTCTTTATGTGTTACAGCCCTGAAGTCACAGTCTGATGGGGGGGTTTATTCAGGCTGGAGTAAACCTGCAGAAACCTCTGTACATGTTTTGTTTAATTGAACTGGAGAAAGCCGACTGTAATCTGATTACCTCCATGCATGTGGACACGCACACACACACACACACACGCACACACACACACACACACAGTGTTGTATCTCTCATCAGTTCAGCTTCACAATAAAAAGGCAGCAGTAGTTTTTTCTGTCTGATATGAATCAGTGAGATAAGATGACACGTCAGATACAGAAGAAACAAACAAGCAGAGGACTGAGGATTAATCTCATCACATCGGAGGGTCGCTTCATTTCTGCTGCGAGTCTGTGTGTGTGTGTGTGTGTGAGGAGGAGTGACACTCACCTGATCTTACTCTTCTCCTCCTGTTGGACTTTACAGAGTGTGTGAGATGAAACTGAACCAGGATCATTGATCCCCTGTGACAGACTCAGACCAGGACTACAGGTCTGAGTCAGCATCTACAGCTCATTTACTCTGGTACTCTACGCTCGCACAGACATGAGGTACTTGTACTTTAGTATTTCTGTGGCTGAAGAAGCTTCGTGCTCTGATTCAACCCGAAGTTTGAACACTTTCTGATATTTCCTGTCTTTCATCATCACTGATTTATTCTGATATTTTCTTTTTTGAGTTGAGTTCAGCAGGCTGTCCATCTTTCATGTACAGTAGGATGAAGGACTTCAGGTACTTTAAACAAACAGTTCAATTAACATCGTCAGTTAAAGTTTCTCTGCAGCTTCAATATGTTAAACGTTTAGAGAGAAAATTCCTACAGACCTCAGACGCACATGAATGCATCACTGTCTGTAAAACGGATCTGTTGGTGTATTTTAGTTTCCAGATGTTTAGAGATGTGAATTTTCATATTTTGACACAATGAGAGAAAAGTGAGCTGAGGCTTTGTCCAGTGACTGACTCTGGATCTGACCTCGAATTAGTGTTGACTCTCACTCTGACAGACAGAGGAGGAAATAATAATCCTGAAGTCCTTCATTTAGATATTCTATACATCTGTTTATTCCTGCAGACTCTGCAGATTCACAGAGCACATCAACCAAAAGCAGTCATTATTAATGACGTCCTTCACTAACTGAAACAGCAGGATGTAGCTGCAGGGAGTCATTACCACGTCCTTCTACACTGTCCGACAGGAGACTGAGAGCAGTCACACTTCATCAGTCGTCATCTGTGACTAAAGCTCCAGTGTTCGTCAGCTTTTACAGACTCTCCGACAGCACCTCGTATCTTCACACTAAACCTACGTCCACGAGTCACTTTCACAGGTTTTTAAAGCTCCACAGCTCAGTGGAGACGTCGCCTGTTTAAACAGATGTTCTTTCGTTTTCATCGTTCCTGCTTAAAACAGAACTAAAACGCAAAACAATGAAGCGATGAAGACAAAGCTCAGCGGAGTCTGATCCAGTCTCACACCTCAGTAAAAAATGTTCGATGTGATTTCAAAGAGGCAGAAACACTTTGATTAGTTAACTGCTGATAAAGGCAGAGTTTGTTCACATTTCACATCGTCAGAGGTTTTCATACCCGCTCTCATCGCCTGTGTTTGAAGAGTTGTGTGTCAAATTGTCTCGACGGGAGCCGGAGCGTGGGTGTAAATAAAGTCCATTAATTAGACTTCCCTGGGATCCCTAAACAGGGGGGAGGACTCATTATGACTCTGCTCTGGAGCAGTGACAGATACGAGTCAGTGTGGGAGGAGAAAAGGCCGCCACTCAGTTAGTCTGCTGCTGCATGCTGGGAAAGTGTGCCAAAGTTGGTGTTTACTATGGAAACAGTTACACACTGTGGATACAGAGTTTTCTTTTAGAGCAAACAACTTCTGCTCCTGAGTAAATCAGCTGTGGGCTAAAATCTGTTTTCATCACGTCGGTGTCGGCTGAACGTACTCGCAGGAGGACACTGTCATTTCTGAAAGCAGCGGGAGCTGCAGACCATTTGGCCTCATACAGAGACAAACAAACTACAGTAACAACAATTATGTAAGAGCACAGTATCAGTGGTGTGGGAGTGTAATGATGTGTGTGCTCAGCTGGATGTCTGAAACATGAGGACGACTGCGTGAACTCCTGGGTTTCTCTGGGAAAACTGCAGTTAATGACAAACAGTGTGGAATGTGTCCGCTCACATTATCTCTGCTCAGCGTGTTCGACTTTTAGATGTAAACATGAAAAATAAGAAAATCAACAGGCTGGTGAATGAATGGACACAAATGATCTGTGAGATATGAAGCAGAAAGAATTTACAACTAAAGACGATGAGGAGAGGAACAATGACAGAGTTTAACTGAAGCTGGCAGCCAAAATATTTTACAGTATTAGTTAGTCAGTCCAAAGGCCTGAAACATGCTCCTACACAACCTCTACAGATCAGAGCTGACACTCTACAGAGCACTAACACCAAACACAGGTCAACGTTTCAGCTTCCAGAAATCACAAATCACCACCACAAACTGCTCAGAAATATCTGGAGGAACACGACACAGAGCCCAGATCCCAGTCTGACCGAGAACAGGACAGATCCACGGAGCCCAGATCCACGTTTCTGCTCGGGTGGAAACAGCCAGATGTGCAGCAGGGAGCCAGCTGTGGCAGAGCGACGGCCGGACTTTATGTGTGACAGAAACAGAGAGAACAGAACAGACGGATGTTTCCTGACAGACCGGAAACATTAACAGGCAGGAGGAAACTCTTTCTAAGCAACATGTTTCACTTGTTTGACTTTCTACATGTAGAAACTGCTCTGTGTGAGTGAGTCTGTGTATTAGACAAGGAGCTTTATGGAGGCTAAACCTTCCCTGAGTCTGTGAGGACCTCAGCTACTGAACGATTGTCATCCTGCACAAAGACAAACAACTCTGTCTCCTCTGTCTGCATTTCTCTACCATCAGAGTCCGTCCCAGCAGACAGAGAGGAAGGTTAAATCTTCAATGACGACAGCAGGAATTATTACGATTATGATACATCATCATATCAGTACATTCATACTAGTATGCTGAGGTCCAGAGCTGATGTTTCCCTGTTACAGTGAAGTGAACTGTTGTTAATCTCATCAGGTGTTCACAAAACATCAGGAGTAATGAAACCTTCATAAAGTGCTTTTACTTTGAAAATATGTCACTGTCAGTGAGGACTGACTTCCTGTTCTGACTCCAGGATCAATACAGGCTCAGATTTATCGTCTGGACTCAAACAGACAGGAAGAACCTGCTGTGTGCACTTCACTGACACTGCGTTCCAGTCGACTCTGAGTGTGTGTTGTGTTTTAAAGAGAAGATAATGAGGATGATCTCATCTCTCTGCTCTGGATAATCCAGCCTCTGTAATCTGAGGAAAGCCTGGAGCTGCAGCTGAACACGACTCTGTACATGATTTATTTTGTAGCTGCAGGTCAGAGACCGTCCGTCACAGTGACGAGCTCTGCATGCTGCACGGATGTTGGACTGAATTTCCATAAAGGAACCTGTGTTCACTGACCTAAATACTGTCCGTCCTGCTCCAGCAGCGGATGACTAATGGAATATTCCTCTGTATATGTTCATGTGTGGGTCAAGGACCATGTTCAATATTATTATTCAGATTCACAAACATGGCGTGCAGTAAATGAGTTAAATCTCTGGAGACAAACACAAACATCAATGATGCTTTTAATAGAAACTCTACATTTATTATTATTCACTGCAGAGCTGGACTGGAACTGAGCATTTCTACAAAGTGCAGTTAATTCTCCTCCTCTGTATTTCAGAGCACGTCTTCCTGCTCTACATTTCTTTCACTGCTTTAGATTTGAATAAAAACCATGTTTTAATGTCAAATGTATAAAATATGATCCATCACTACAGTATAATGTAAGGTTGTTCAAATTAGCTCCAGAATACAAGGTTGATGTAACTTACACATCAGTATTAATAACTGTGGAGCAGCTTTACTTTGAATACAAGAAGCTGAGAATACTTCTGCTCTGGAAGATTTGAACACAGGAGTTCTCTGTTTTTAATAAATATTTGTTTGCACAGTGTTCAAGTCATTTACTGTCTGAGTTGGTCGAAGGTCAAAGGTCAAAGGTCTGTTTGGTGCCAAATGTCCTTTTTAGCTTCAGATCAGGTTGAACATTGAAAGTAGAGAGAAGAGAAACAATCCACTGAAATCTGTTTCACTGTTCATAAACACACGACTCAACTGACAAAGTGAATCAATCCTTTAAGTTCCCTGTGGAGAGGTGCTGAACATGACCACCAGAGGGCGACACCAGCTGAGTCCTGTCTGTCTGGAGGCCTTAATTAGTCTGTGAGCTGAGTCCCTGCAGGGTCTCAGGTGATGGTTAGTGACTGTTCCTGCTGTTCCACAGGGCAGAGAGTCTGTCCCTGAAGGCCACACGGTGCGTTCAGGTTGTCCCCACGGGCTCTCACTGACATATAATGGCCGTCCCTGCAGGTGCTTACTCAGCCGTCCCTCGGGCCCTCAGTGGCCCCCGGTCAATTAACGATCATTTAGATGAGCCTCCCTCAGGACCTGGTCTGCTCCAGTCAGACTGAGCGTCATGTGACCTGAGTGTAGAGTCTCTGCAGTCATGTGACCTGAGTGTCGCTTCAGTAGTCACGGTGATTGTCTGTCTCTACCTCCACCTCTGTGACGATCAGGTGAAGATGCAGTAACAGAGGCTGCACAGCGTCTGTACGACGACGACACGCAGGAAAATAAAACCTGGTCATCATCAAGTGTTTGTCAGTGTTGAAACTAGTTTGAATTGTCTGTAGTTTAATAATTTAGTTTGGTTAAATTCAAAGGTAACAATCCTCGTTCAGTGTCAGTGTTTTATTTCAGGAGGATGAACTGTTGCAACTTGACTTTTTCTCCATTTGTTCAAATGAAATGAACTCCC
>BRZM01000107.1:16378-52732 GCA_033238685.1 Lates japonicus
TCCTCCTCCTCCTCCTCCCCCTCCTCCTGCTCCTGGAGGTTTCACCTGTTCGTCCAGTGTTGGAAAATGTTTAGGATGGAGAGAGGTGAGCAGAGGATTTACCAGAGACGTACGACCACAGCAGAGAGTTAATAAAAATGTTAAGCGATAGAAAGTTGTGAGTGAAAGTTAAGTGGGAGAGAAAGATGGGTGAGAGGAGACTGACGGCAAGAGAAAGACAAATAAGAAAGACGGAGGTGAAAGGATGACAGGGCTGAGATAGGAAGAGAAAGGTTGGCAGAGCTGAGTGAACGAGTGGGAGAAAGGAGGAGGAGAGACAAGTGGGAGAGTGGAGAGAAAAGGTTAAGTGGGATGAGACAGCAGGAGAATAGTGAGTGCAAGGACAGGTGGAGTGAGAGAGTGTAAATGATGAATGAAAGAGAGAAGAGGTGAGGAGAGAAAGGAGAGGAGAGGTTGGAAAGTTTTAAGAGGCTTCGGACGGCAGCGGAAGATTGATGGTGGAGTCGCAGAGTGTGGTTATGATAAAAAAAAAGATGGCTGAAAGAAACGAGGAAAGTCGAGAGAGACGTGAGAGGAGGGGGGGGAGGAACGAGTTTAACAGGAGGAAAACAGACAGAGGATGATAACAGAGGAAAAACTCTTTTCAGAAACATTAAACTCAGTGATGGAGGATAAAACATCGTCTGTCTGCTTGTGTGGTTTCTGTTCCATCACTGACGTCTGTAGTTTTCTATCAGAGAGCAGAAGCTGATTCTTCATCAGCTGAAGTGAGAAAACATCTGAGATCACTGTGGTCTCTGTCTGTCCATCTGTGATGTTACAGAGACTTACAGACACCTGTCTCTTCACGACCTGTCTCCTCTGAGGCGGTGGCCATTTTGTTTTTTGTTAGTGGGCGTTTACACGGTCGCTTTGACTTGGGCCTCTTGTGATTGGTCAGTGAGACTGTCTGTCACACAGAGACGACGATGAGACCTGATGAAGCTCAGAGTCCGAGTCAGGAGCTGGAAACACAGTCACAGCCTCGGAACTCTGATCACCAGGTTCAGTTAAAGTCCTCACAGACTCACAGCTGCAGTGACGTCTGCTTCACCTGTCCTGAGCCTCACCTGTCCTGCCTCACCTGTCCTGAGCCTCACCTGTCAGTCTGACAATCCAGATCAATATCATACAATAACACACAGAGTGAAGATGGATCTTACAGCTGCACCGTCTCTGAACCAACCTGAAGCCTCAGTCATAAAATACAAGATGACTTCCTCACCTCCTCCCCCCTCCTCCCCCCTCAGACCCCCCCGCCCCCGCCGCAGTTGGTGGGGGAGACAGTTACAATTACAGGCTTTAAATCTGCTCCTGTTTTCCTCCCAGTGCCTCCACCCCTCCCTCCCTCCCTCCCTCCCCCGGATCTGCTGGAGCTTCCTTCACACACACACACACACACACACACACACACACACACACACACACATGCCTCCACCCTGTGATTAACAAGAAGATGCAGTAACAGTGTTGCATTAGCGTCGGTAATGCATTACTTACTACTTATAGGAAAATAAAAACCTGGTCATCATCAAGTGTTTGTCAGTGTTGAAAACTGTTTCAATTGTTGTCTGTAGTTTAATAATTTAGTTTTAAGTTAAATTCAAGGCACAATCCTCGCTTCAGTGTGTCATTGTGTTTTATTTCAGGAGGATGAATTAAAAATCACTTTTCCTATTTTGTTCAAAATGAAATGAACTCCCTCGCTTCCTCCTCCTCCTCCTCCTCCCTCCTCCCTCTCTTCCTCCTCCTCCTCTTCCTCCCTCCTCCCCAAGGCTCTTCCTCCCTCCTGCTCTTCCTCCTCCTCCCTCCCTCCCTCCCTCCCTCCTGCTGCTGCCTTCCTTCCTCCTCCTCCTCTTCCTCCTCCTCCTCCCTCCTCCTCCTCCCTCTTCCTCCTCCTCCTCTTCCTCCCTCCCTCCTCCTCCTCCTCCTCTCCTCTCTCTCTCTCTCCTCCTCTCTTCCTCCTCCTCCTCTTCCTCCCTCCCTCCTGCTGCCTCTTCCTCCTCCCTCCTCCTCCTCCTCCTCCCTCTCCTCTCTTCCTCCTCCCTCCCTCCCTCTCCTCCTCCTCCTCCTCCTCCTCTCTCCTCTCCTCCTCCTCCCTCCTCCTCTTCCTCCTCCTCCTGCTGCCTTCCTCCTCCTCCTCCCTCCTCTCCTCCTCCCTCCTCTTCCTCCCTCCTCCTCCTCCTCCCTCCTCCTCCTCCTCCTCCCTCTCCCTCCTGCTGCTCTCCTCCTCCCTCCCTCTTCCCCTCCTCCCTCCTCCCTCCTCCTCCTCCTCCCTCCCTCCTCCTCCTGGTTGCCTCCCTCCTCCTCCTCCCAAGCCAGCCTCCTCCCTCCTCCCTCCTTCCTTCCTCCTCCTCCCTCCTGCTGCCTCTTCCCTCCCTCCCTCCTCCTCTTCCTCCTCCTTCCTCCTCCTCCTCCTCCTGCTGCTCTTCCTCCTCCTCCTCCCTCTCCTCCTCCTCCTCCTCCTCCTCCCTCCTTCTCTCCCTCCTCCTCCTCTCCTCCTCCTCCTCCCTCTCCTCCTCCTCCTGCTCCTGGAGTGCTCACCTGTCTGCCCAGTGTTGGAAAATGCTCTAGGGATGGAGAGTGTGACAGAGGGATCGTACTAGAGACGGTTTGACTACTGGCAGCAGAGTTAATAAAAATGTTGGCCGAGAAAGCTGTGGAGGAAAGTTAAGGGAGAGAGATGGGTGAGAGGAGACTGACAAGAGAAAGCATAAATAAGAAAGACGGAGGTGAAAGTGATGACAGGGCTGAGATAGGAAGAGAAAGGTTGGCAGAGCTGAGGAACGAGTGGTGGAAAAGGAGGAGGAGGGTATAAGCAGAGTGAGGAGAAGTGTTAAGTGGAGACAGGAGAATAGTGGCGCAAGGACAGTGGAGTGAGAGAGGAAATGATGAACAAAGAGAGAAGAGGAGAGAGAGTGGAGAGGAGAGGTGTTGGAAAGTTTTAAGAGGCTCTCGATCGCAGTGAAGATTGATGGTGGAGTCGCAGAGGGTTATGATAAAAAAGATGTTTAAAGAAACGAGGAAAGTCGAGAGAGACGTGGAGAGGAGGGGAGGAACGAGTTTAACAGGAGGAAAAACAGAGAGGATGATAATAGAGGAAAATTTTAGAAACATTAAACTCAGGATGGAGGATAAAAACACTGCTCATCTGTTTTTGTGTGGTTTCGTTCCATCACTGATTGTAGTTTCTTTATCAGGGAGAGCAGCTGATTCCTTCATCAGCTGGAAGTGAGAAAACATCTGAGAGATCACTGTGGTCTCTGCCCGTCCATCTGTGATGTTACAGAGACTACAGACACTCCGTCTCTTCACGACCTGTCTCCTCCTGAGTATGTGGCCATTTTGTTTTTTGTTAGTGGGCGCTACACGGTCGCTTGACTTGGGCTGGGCCTCCTTGTGATTGGTCAGTGAGACTGTCTGCTCACATGGAGACGGTGATGAGACCTGATGAAGCCTGTGAGTCCCAGTCAGAGCTGGAAACACAGCCACAGCCCGAGCTCCGATCACCAGGTCTAAGAAGTCCTCGCCAGACCACATGTTGCAGCCGCAGTACCAGCCTGCTCTCACCTGGTCCCAAAACCCCACCTGTCCTGAAAGCCTCACCCGTCCTGAGCCCCACCTGTCCTGAGCCCCGCCCGTCCTGAACCCCTCACCTGTCCTCCTCACCCAAGGTTCCGAGCCTCCTCACCTGTCCTGAACTCACCTGTCCTGAGCCTCACCTGTCCCTTGGAACCCTCACCTGTCCTGGAACCCCGGCCCGTCCTGAGCCCCACCTGTCCTGAGCCTCCCACCTTGTCCTGAACCCTCACCCGTTCCAACCCTCACCTGTCCTGAGCCCCCACCTGTCCTGAGCCTCACCTGTCCTGAACTCCTCACCTGTCCTGAGCTCCCACCAGTCCTGAGCCCTCACCTGTCAGTCCTTGACAATCCAGATCAATATCATACAATAACACACAGAGTGAAAGATGATCTTACAGCTGCAATTGTCTCTGAACTAAATCTGAAGCCTCTAGTCATAAAATATGCGATGACTTTCACCTCCTCAGACCCCTGCCTGCTGCAGCTGGTGGGGAGACAGTTGGGCGCAATTACAGCTTTAAATCTGCTCCTGCTTTCCCAGTGCCCACCCTCCCTCCCTCCCTCCTCCCTGACCTGCTGAGCTTCCTTCACACACACACATATTGACACACACACACAGCGTCATTATTGTGTGAGGAAACACGCAGCATGGACACGACATGTATAGCTGTGTGTGTGTGTGTGTGTGTGTGTGTGTGTGTGTGTGTGTGTGTGTGAGCTGTTGAAATGTGTTGTATAAGACTGTTTTATGTTTTTAGTTTGTGTGTTTAAATCTATTGACAGAAGATCAATCAGTAACTGTATTGATCATTGATTCCTGCTCTGTCACTGATTCAGACGAAACAAACTGATTGATTTTGTTGATTAACTCCAGTCGATCAGGAGTTAATCAGCAGATCAATCAGTGATGATGGAAATGGACTGGCTAGCTGCAGCTCCGTTTCCTGAACTACACAAACTTACACACACACCACGGCCTGTAATCAATACAGAGCAGTTAGAGGTGTGTGTGTGTGTGTGTGGTGATGTTTTTACATGGTGTTGTGTATCAGGTCGATCTGTTAATGTGTGTGTTACAGCAGGAGGTGAACAGCTGCTAACCCCCCACCTCACACACCTTTAAATCCACACTGTGTAACGTCGGACTCTGCCTCTACTTTTAATTTGATTTCCTACCACTCGTGGTCTCCTGAAATACATCAACACTGATATAAAACACCGAATAAAACCCAAATAAGATCACTTAACACACCATTCTGTTCCAGGTGATTAGTACAAAATGAAGCTGCAGCCATGGGAGATTACAGGATTCAGTGTCGTGGGACAACCAGACTCTTCTGACGCCTGGAGACTGACGCCTGGCAGGAGGGATACCGACCATCACTCCACCTCCGCTCGCTTTTCTCTCTGTCTCTGAGTCTCTGAGTCTCCATCGCCTCCGGTTCCCTAACACATGCTTTACCCCACTGAAAATACCCTTATCATCGCAGCAGCCGCCGAAGGCCTCATACCGCCTCCTGCATTTTACATTCTTCATCTGCTTCCTACGATGATCGAGGTGCAGACGTGGACGAGTCCATTTCAGCCTCCTGAAGTTACTTGTTGATTTTCTCGGCCTGGGATGAAGTTCCTAGTTCAAAAATGACCTCCTGTCATGCTTGAACTGTGAGACTTAGTAAAGATGCACAGCTCTGACGCCTGATACACAGCAGCAGGACGGGTTAGGACAAGCTCGTCATGTGACGAACGCTGAGGATGGCTGACCAAGGGCCCTGTGACCTAAACCACCCCACAGGATGTTCATAGTCTCCGCTTGGTTCAGTCTATTTGGGTCATTCAAACTGGCTGTGAAATCTGTCACAAAGAGGTCTCCTCCACCTCACCTCCAGCTGACATCACGGCCTGCTCCCCCATATACCAATACACCACCCCACTGATGCTCACTCCTTAACAACCAGCCCAACTGTGGGTCCTAATAAACTACCCAGGCTCCAACAGAACACAACTTCAACTCAACCTCGACACCCCGGCCAGCAGAGAACCTCCTGAACGCCCAGGACACAGATACAGTAACGGGCCGCAAGACTGCGTCTCAAGATGAATAACTCGATTTATGTGAGGCTGCACAGGCTGGGCCCTGACTCTTCATGTTCCTTACCTCTGCACAACATTAACAAGGCACCGGACTATTAGCAAGGGCAGTAGCTGCAATCCCTCTACACTGTGTGTGTGTGTGTGTAGTATCCAGCTGAGCCCTTCAATACACTGAAAACACCTGAAAATTATTTTTCACCAATTTGACAATACATAACATGTTCAGAGTTTAAAACCACAGCGAAACACTAAACTGCATGAACACACACAGAAACACATTTCTGAATCAGACAGTTTAGTTTCTTCACTGTTACACATCATGTTCTGTGTGGCGTGACCGGCACGCCTCCGTAGTTTGGGAAAGAGAAGAGCAAAACAAAGTCTTTGAACAGGAAGTGGATAAAAGGGGAAGATCCAGCTCACGGCCTTGAAGGTTCTGTCTACAAGACCACAGAGGATCTTACTCCGCCGAGTCTTAAACACCACCAAGCAAACAGCCTCATGACTGCTGCAATAACAATCAACACTGTCACAGAGCTCCCGAGGGACATGGAGAAAACAATCTGAAGGCAAAAAATGCACTGTGAGATCCCAGTCACCTCGAGATCACAAAATCCTTTCTCAAGACCTCAAGAAAGTTCCTTGAGGCTCGACATTTGAATAATACGCAACATATTTATCTACTCCCAAGTTGATGAGTATTAAAACCAGAAAAACATCCCTAAGGAACATTTAGAGCAGATTACCCACACGCTACTTTACTCCACCGATGTTAATGTATATAAATGTCCCTGGCCACCTACAGCCTGGAGCAGAGCCAGCAGGAGGAGGAGAGGAGGAAAGGAGGCAAGCAACAACAGGAGAGAGGAGGAGGACAAGGAAGGAAGGAGGATGAAGCATGGGAGGAGGAGGGAGGAGGAGGAGGAGGAGAGACAGGTGGAAAACACAAAATGTTAATGACGCCATAAATGCATGCTGCATGAAGAAATGATAAATTACAAATATTGAACCCTCCCTCTGCCCCACCCTCTCTCTCTCCATATCTGAGTGGAAAATACAGAGTTAAATGAAGGACGGCAGTTTGGTTTCAATGATGAGAACAAGTCTCCTGCTTGTGTGACCTTGGTATTTGCAGGTGAGATGGCCTGCCTCCTGGGAAATGAGCTGCCCAGGCTGAAGAAACACTCTTCCCTCAGCCTGATTTTATTCAAGGAGGCGCTCATGTCGCAGTAGATTCAGTCTTTACATCCTCATGCATGAGACAAAAGCATGACGGCGATAATTGAAACAGCATTTAGGACATCACTGCACACATGGAGTCTCCATTGTACCTAATAGAACTTCTACACTGGTGAGCAGGCTGATGGTCTGACATCACGCTGAGGTATCAGCTACAGTGGAGTTTGACAGCAGCCATTTTCAGGCAGAGAGCAGACAGAGCGCTTTACTCTGGTTGTTCTTGGAATTCATCAGCCTGTATGACATCTTCTCCTGCTGGAAGGCAGATTACACCCTCTCACCTCAACACCGCAACACCTGAACACCTGACATCGCCCTCCCAAGAAAACGACAGCGCCTGGTTGCTCAATGAGCCACAAAACCATAATTCTGTTCATGTTTAATCACAACCCAGTGAAAACAGCCACGTGTTTGTAGCCGACCGCTTCTCCTGAAAACAGCAAGACTGGAAAAAAGAGAAAACTTGTTTGCGTGTCAGACGACTGTAATGTTCTGTTATGTCAAAGGATCAAATGACAGATTTAGAATCAGGTTAGTTCTCACAAAGTTCAAACATGTCTGATCTACTTGGACATTCTGAAGCATCCAGACCCTCAGGTGTCTGGGACAGGTTTACTCAGTAGTCTACAGAAGTTGGTGGTCAATCTAGGGATGATGTTTACTTCCTGTTTCCTACCAAGTCAACGCTGCTGGTTCATTTTAACTGGTGACCACGACCTTGCGCCTACATCATGGCCACAAACTGACTGAGATGTTAAAGAGTTTAAACCAGTGGTCAGCCAAATTAAACGGTGAGTTTAATAGATGCTAGATTTTTAGTTCTGCTGATTTGTCAAATAACTTCATTATCATATCAAACCCTGAAGCTGCAGTTCCATTTTACAGAAGAAGAGAAGCAGAGAACGCTTTTAAACTGGCTGTTTGGAAACGTGTCTCCGCATCATGTTCAGATAGCATGAGGTTTTATGTTCTGACTTCACGGACTTTTCAAGGTTAGAGAGAAATAATGATTCGTGGAGACTTAACTTTATCCTGGAAGTTCAGTCCAATAAAAAATCTGCGTCAAAACCCAAACATCAGTTTACTCCCATCTTCAGAACCATGAGAGAACTGGTCCTGACCTGACTCGTCTGCAGCCGCTGGTTTGGTTATTTGATAAAACAAAAAATTCAGAGTGAAGCTCAGGGAATAACAGGATTTTGTTGGATGTGACTCTGGAAGTTTTTATATAAGGGAAACATGTGAAGGAGGAAATCTGAGGCCTGTGGAACGGCTGATCCTCATTTCCACACCCTACTGCTCCATTGTACCCATGCACGTCACCTGAGTATCTCTCAGAACTTGAAGCCACCCTTCTGTGCACTAAATCCCACCGGGTCTGGTCCCCTGTATTCATATATCAGAGAATAAGGATAATATACTGTTACATTTAGATACAGCAACCTCTCCTCAGGCTACAGCAAACAGCTTTATCAATATGAGAATAGGACGCTGTTACACACAGAGGCTAATCCTCAGCATTATTTGATATTATAAAACCTGCATTGCAGCACAGGACGAGTAAGTATATGCGGTTCGTGTGAGACGGGTAAACAATTCAGTTTCACATAAAAGTAAGTCGATTTTGGAAAAGTTTGAGGCTTTAGGAAACTAGAGAGAAATAACTAGAAATGTAATAGAGCCACTTATGGAGATGAAACGGTCGTATGAGGGCTTACACGCTCCACAATCCTCTGATTAAAGCTGAACTGATATTGATAGTCACCTCCTGTTACGCTAAAGTCACGCTCTTTAACAAAGCACAGACACGCTAGACGCAGGCGCTGGTAAATAAAAAGGACACATCACCTCTAACCTGGCCTTGAAAGTAAAACCCTGGCCGTAGAGAAGAAGACGCCTGTGACTCACTTTTGGCAGCTTCTGTTTTACATTTTAGATTTCAGGCATGAAAACTGGAGCTGCTTCCAAAGGATTACAGCCGAGAACAAGAGGTGGGAGTTATCTCTTGTTTAACTGTTTGTGCTCTGTTCTCTGACCCAGTGAAATCATTTCAGGCCCAGATAAGAGGAGAGGATGTGGCTGCAGAGACACAGAGTATAATGGAGTCTGATCAGAAGCTGAATGATTTACACCTCTGTGTGATTACACACAGCTGCTGCTTTACAGTCTGCCTGCTGACTCATCTTACTCATTCACACGGTCACAGAAAACGCAAAACGCCCAGGAAAGACTTCCAGGAATAGATCTGCTCCACCTGGAGGAACTCCTCAGAGGAAATGCTTCATTTGTCCTCTTAAACCGACTGGAATCACTATAAACAGGAACATCAGCAGAGTGTTCTACTGCTGATGGAGGAGCAGCCATCTTGAATCTCTTCTGCCGGGCTGGGGAGTTGTCTGGACTCAGGGTTGAAACTTCCATGTTGAACTCAGAAATTCAGACTTCTCAGTACAACTTGAACGCACCGTGAATTACTGTCAAACGGAGTAAAAAGTTATTTAACTGTGAGTCTGACATCCTGCTGTCCATGTCGTGGCTGTGAGTAACTGGAGAGACAGTAAACCCAGTTTGTTAGCCTGTTGAGCTAATTTCCGGGTCTGTACAATAGATGACATGAGACTAATTCCACAACAAACCTGACAAAGAGACTCCATTGTCCCCAGTGGACTGTGAGAAGGACACAGCTTCACTTATTAAGGACACAGAGGACTGTGGAAGCTGATGAAGCCTCAGCTGCAAAGGCACCGCTTTGTCTCGGCCCACAGCCTGGCCCTCCAAAGAGCATCACAGTCATCTCTGATCCCTCAGGTGGGACAACAGGCGTGATGTGTTTGTGACCCTTAGCGCTCTAGCTCAACTTCAAACAGAAACGAGTCTCTTTACAGCCGCAGTTTACACCTCTAGACCTCCATTGTAAAACCACAGCACCATCCACTACACTGTGATGCTCTGGGATCAGTAAAGCAGCAGCATTACTGCCTCTGTATGTGCATCTACACAACAGTTAGTGTGACTCACCACCAATCACAGAAATCGAATCAGTTTACTTCCTGTGTGTCTGATGTTCTGATGTTAAATGGAAATTATGCAGCAGGTTTCAGCAGATACACAAAGACTACACAATGTTGCTGCTGAGTTTATAGATTCACCATCGAACCTTCATGTTTGATGAAATCTCCTGATGATTTTTACATCACATCTGAACAGACTTGGAGCTCCTCCTCCTTTTTCACGCCCGTTGTATAAATGTGAACGTTGCAGTGTGTGTTGTGTGTGTTGTGCTGTGTGTGCGCTCCCTGTCATTAGTGTCAGTTACCTCAGAGTGTTGTACTTGTGTTGTGTAGGAGGATACTGTGCCTCTCTCCTTCCCCCGTTTGTGTTTTGTTCTTCAAACTGGCCTCTTGAACACAGCAACAGCCTCCTTCACATTCTCCTCCCTCCTCCCTCCTCCCTCTCCCTCCCCTCCTCCCTCCTCCTCCCTCCTCTCCTCCCTCCCTCCCTCCCTCTCCCTCCCTCCTCCCTCCTCTCCCTCCTCCTCCCTCCTCTCTCCCCCCCTCCTCCCCCTCCCTCCCTCCCCCCCCTCCTCTCCCTCCCTCCTCCCCCTCCCCCCTGTGCCTTCATTGCATCACTGCACCTCTTCCCTCCACGTCGTCTCTTTCTACCTCCTCTTCCCTCTCTTCATGCCTGCGTTGCTCTGCCTCGCTGCCTGTGCCAGTGTGCATGTTTGCATGTGTAAGTTATGCGCTTCACTGTGTCCATGCATGTGTATGTGTGTTTGTATATTGTGTGTGTGTGTGTGTGCAGGGCAAGCTGCTTCTTCTCTCTACATTTGTATTCTGCTCGTCTTTGGGCAGGTAGGTAATGACAAGCAGCAAAGGCCAGGATGTCACTGCTCCACTCAGCTGCTGACGTCAAGCCTCTGCACACACACACACACACACACACACACACACACACACAACAGCCTTACAGACTGTCGAGGAAAGACACACGTCTGCTTCCTCTGTTGTTGTTTTGAACTGTGTCCACAGGTTTTCACCACAGTGTGAATATAGGGACAGAGGAGAGCGTCACAGAGAATCTGAAGCTGAGTAAAGTCAGAATAATGTCAATATTAACAGTGCAACACAAAGCTATTGTCATTCTTCTGATTGGTAGATAGTTCTACTCTGAGGTTTGTAACTACACTTCCTATAATTTGAGGGATGTAAAGCTGTTTGCTGCAAGTTGAGTCCCAAACTTTAAAATATAAACTGAAGTCAGCATCAGCCTGGTTCCTCCACAAAAAGCCAATGGGATTTTTTCATTGTGTTTTGGATTATTCCAGAAAATAAACTGTGACCAACTAAAGTTTCTGATCCTTCCAGGTTTAGTTGATCAGATAATCTTCACAGATGAACACCACTGTTCTGATGTTTGAAGCCTAAATCCAATCTCCAGCAGTAAAAAGCTAATGTTAGGCCATAAACCAACTACACCACGGCCTTCACATGACGTCAACGTCTCCACCACTAAGCTTCCAACATTTCATTTAGCTCTGAGCTCTTCTACAAAAGCCTTTCTTCTTAGAAAGTCAGTGATAGTTGAAGACAGAGCGCCCCCCAGCAGCTGCTAGAGGAGGTATGACTCCTGCAGAGATCCAGAGTCATCAGAGGAAGGAGGTCGACTGGTTTTTTTTGTAGCTGCTTTCTGATGTGATAAAAGCAAAATAAAGAACGTTTGAAATCTCCCTCTTCGTCTCCCCCTCTCTCCCTCCCTCCCCCTCTCTCTCCAGATGAGGCCTTGAATTCGACATCACTCTCAGTCTGCAGCTCCGCGGGGTTGAAGGAAAAAGCCTCGGAGCCATCTGAATACCTGTCTGACATTTCCACATATATCTCTCCTCTTTCAATCTCTGTCTCTCCTGTTCTCTGTTGTCTTCTCTGCTTCTCCTCCCTCTCTTATTCCTCCATCCACAGATCACACTGTGCTTTGCTTCTTTTTCTCCCCAGTCTCACAATTTACTCCTCTGCAGATCACTCTGTGCTTTCCTGTTTTATCTCTCACTTCCCCACAGATCTCTTATCTCCCTCCTGCTTTCTCCATCTTCCTTTATGATCCTCGTCCATTACAGATCCAACTCCTCCTCAATATAAAGTAAATAACCACCTGCTCTCATCTTGTTTATGTGACCTGTTAATTAAGAAACTCAGACACCTGAAGCAGAATATACCAACACTGAATTCTCTCTCTTCCTTTCATAGAAAGTTGATGCAGCAGCAGGTTCGTTTTAACGTGTTTGTAATATGATTCTTTTTTTCTCTCTTCTGTAAAATGTTATTGTAGCGTCGTTTTGTATTGAAGAATGTTTGGAGCAACTCAGCGTTAATGTAATCTCCCATGTATGAAATTGAACTGTGTTATTTCTACAGTTAACCACCCATTACTATTGAGTCATCGAACTGAGGAGTGACTGAAAACATTTTTCTCCCTCTGAAACATACACCTCAATATTCTCTTTGCTCCTAATGATCCTGATTGTATTTTATCACCTCAGTGATTCATGTAGACAAGGTTTAGATTTGGTGTCTGCGTGTTTGTAAGGAAATGAGATGAGTCTTTGACGTTAGCTTATCCACAGTTCATCAGTGCTGCAGGTGAGTTGTACCTGCTGAGAGCTGCACACTCGTTGCAGGAAAACGCACATCTACAGTGGAAACTACAGGTGTTACAGCGAGTGAAAACAGACTGACAGTGTCAGCAGCCCGGCAGGAGAGACACTGTGTGGAAGGAGTTCATAACTGAGCTGTGAACAGGACACCAGCTTTATGTCTGCAGTGTTATGAAGCTGCAATTACACAACTCTGCAGAGGGCTTTTAATTTGAAACTACAGTCGCAGGAAGTGGAGACAGAGGTAATACCCGAAGAAAGAGAAGGGTAGATTTAACTTGCTAACGTTAACAGATCCTCACTGTTCAGGGACAAATCCCTCATCCTGTGAAGTTGTTATCGGTCGTGTCTGAATCGAACGTCCCTGAATCGTTGCACTGATCATTCAAATCTGAGTCGAGTACAGCTCTACTATAAACAACCCAAACACTTCACGATTAAACAGCAGTTTAGATACTCTCACAGGTCTGAGGCTTGTTTTCATACAACTACAAAAACCACAGGCTGATCATTAACCTACAGTGAGGGAAACTGATTCAGAACAAACCAACCACAGGTCTGAGAACACCTTCTCATCTAAGAAAACCTTTTGCACTTGCGACACACATACGTTCATTTGCCACCGGCAGCAGGATTCCCCTCACTGTGCTCAGAGTCCAGGAGCTTATCAGCTGCCTCTGTGGCCTGAAGCATTTTCAGTGGACAAGTGTATCCCTGTGGACAGGACACGAGTCCATCACAGGGGTTTACCCCGCTCCATCTCTTTAATGCTGAGAGCTGAGCAGAGAGGCTTAGTCTTTCCAATGACTCTGCCAAAGATCAAACCCCAGAGCTCACAGTGTCAGGCCAGACGTCTCACCTGGGCCTCCGATAACACACATCGTCCTCCTCCTCCTCCTCAGGGACGGAGGGAACAGCAGACCCCTCTTAATCTCTGCCTCTGGCTGGGTTTAGAGCTCCATGGCAAAACTTCTATCACCGGCAACTTAGGTATTAGAAGGATATTTGTACTTAATCAAAATGCAATTTAAATTCACTCTGCTGGTAATGCAGGAGAAGTCGGTCCTGATGCAGCGACTTTTACAGCTTTTTACTCAACACTTCACTTCTTCTAAACTCTTCACTGCTCAGGTCAGGAGGAGTTTCCACCTGACGATCACCACATCTGTCGCATTTTAATGAAATGTTTTCTGACTAAAAATAAACCTCCATCAAACCCCTGTGTATTTATACATTTACACTGTAATCAGCTACTATAACTGAAGAGTGCAGTTTGATTTGCTCTGCTAAATCAAAATAAAAGCGTCTCATTTCATTCCTGGATGGAAAACATCAGGTGTGATGTTGAAGAAGTGATCAAGTGCAGAAGACTGAGTAATGTCATGTAATGTAGTAAATGTATTCATGAAATAAATAAAGGCAGAGGAAAAACACACTGAGGGGAGTGAGACAGTGTGATCAGTTGGTCTCTACAGTCACAGAGAATTTCCTCTGGTTAAAGTTTGTTTTCTATTGATTTAATAGAATTACTTTAGTCTGGGAAAACAAAGTCTACTGAAGCACAGCACTGTACAGAGGCCCCACCCTTTGGTTTAAACAACAATAAATAAATAACATTTTAAAAAGTGCTGTAATGTACCAGTTTTTAGTGTTTTCAAGGTTGGTAAAGACGATCGTATGAAGAGATTAGAAAAAGTGAAAGAAATCAACTGTAAAAAACAAAATCCCTTAAACAAAGAAGGATGGATTAACGGATTATGGATGAATTCAAATGACATTATTACATTAATACAACGATAAACACTGTATTTCCTCCCTCCCTCGCCGACCAGTCCAGTTGCGGTGAGGTCACAGTGACCTTTGACCTTTGACCACCAAAATCCAATCAGTTCATCTTTGAGTCCACATGAAGTTTTGTGTGAAATTTAACAAAATTCCCTGAAGGTTTTACTGAGATGAACGACCTGAAAACACGATGCCTCTGGTCGAGATGTAGTAAAACAAACAGTACGACTCCATGACCACGACTAAGAATCCAGACATAACAACCAGAGGTTTGACACAAACCAGTTTAACAGAGCTCAGGAATGATGGTTTATCCCACTCAGCAGACTGCGCTCCACATTTCAGTTGTGATCAGAAGTAAAGGTCATTCAATTATGGAGAAAATCTTCTCTAACGAGTTTCCTATAATCCTGTAACATTACGACACAGTTCAGCTTGTGCCTGAGGTCTCTGGTGAAAACAAGCTTTAATAACCTGTCGTGACCTAGAAACAGCGACGGCAGCATCACACCGAGTCTCTGAGGAGCGAACACAACCTAACACCTGGAGATTACAGCTGTTGTCCTTTATTACTGTAATTGCTTCATCAGCACCAAGTAGCTGATGAGAACAAACAGCGCCTCAGGTCCTAACAAACAGATAATAAGAAAAATGTCACTCTCTTAATGCAATATTTTACCAACGACATGGACATTAAATTTCATCTGGATTCCTACACGAGCAGAATAAAACACAAACATCATAGCTGTCTGTTTTATATCTGTGTTATCTTCCCTTTTTTTCATTTCACTGCAAAATGTGGCTCATTGAGTTTCATATAAAAGCCTTGGTCTCTCTGCACCAACGGGAATGAGATTATTTTCCAGTGGCAGATCAGACTCGTCTGGAAGCCTTCAGGCTGATAAAGTGGGGCACAACAGCGATAGTCACCCATTATGAATGATGCAGTAATGCTATGCTTGACATGGATTTCAGCTACATTGTGATTTGTTGGTGATTTGTAATTGCAGTGTAACAGACTGTGTGTCTTTTTTTCTCTTGTTTTTACACTGAGGGAACAGGACGACTGTTTTTGGGAAAGTTATGGAATCAAAGCTGTGGAAGAGAACAAACTAAGTGGAGCTCCTTAAAGACTGCAAATACAACTTCTTATGTATTAATCTAACCTTAAATCAGTGCTGGGTGTAGCCTGTCTATCCTCAGGGGTACAGTGGAAAAATCTTCAGTCTGTTATCTAAATACAACGACAATGACCCTGAAGATATTTAAACAAAATATGATCCTGCACATGTTTTAATTTAAAGGCTTGAAGGTCCTGTAGCAATTATAAACATTTTTAAAGAGTTTTCTTCATCCTTTAACTTTCTTTACATCATAAGAAAGTTCAGTTTCAACCTGAGAGTTTGGTGGAAACCAGCTAATCACATCATCAAAAATGGATGTAAACAGAGCTGGACAAGCAGTGGTGGGAAACAACAGGTGGAGTTTAGTTCTAGTGTTATTTTGGAGAGAATTTATTGTTACATCAACGTTTTATGAACAAAATGAGAAGAGCATAAGAACATGGATGGAAAAACGTCAAGTGTGTATGACATTACATTGTGTGACTGGTTGCGTCCACATAGAAGAAGTGCGGAAAACATCAAAGTTAAACCTTTGTAGGTTGGATTGAAACCTGTAACTGCAGGGGAACTTGTTTGTTTTGTTAATTTATCGTTTATCGGGTAATGGACATTATATTTGGTGTATTACACAACTCCATCATTCTCACGTGAAGAGAGACCTGGCTAATGTTGAGGACACTGTCAATACGCACACTTCTGAATCCTAACATGAAGTTATCCTGAGACAGTGTGAGCTGGCCCAGCCCACAGAAAGACGAGTAGTGTTCATACCTCTGTCTGACACGTCCTCTGTGCTCTTTCCCTGTTTTTTCCTTCCTGTCTCACTTCAGTCAAACAGATGTAGCTATAATTTAGTTGCGGGTTACCTGCCTCAGCAGAAGGTGACAGGTTGTAACAGAAAACACCTTTTGGAGCATGAATTTGCTGTTTTGCAAACTGACAAACAGCTTTGGTGTTCGTGTCACCTGCTCTAAAAAGTGTGCTCTTGTTTCTAACAATGCATCAGAATGACTGAGCAGAAAAAAACTTCATAATGTAGAGAGTTAAGTAACTATTTTTACAGAAAGCATAAGGCACAGTCTTATCCATCATCCAAACATTCATCCATCCTGCAGTTCACCCACTTCCCTTCATCTCTACATATCGTTCATCCGCTAATTCGTCCATTGGTTCTTACCTTTTCTGCAGACTGCGCCGTGCCAAAGAAGATGGGTATAAAAGCCAGCCACACGATGCAGGTGGTGTACATGGTGAACCCGATGGGCTTGGCCTCGTTAAAATTCTCTGGGACCCCGCGGGTTTTTATGGCGTAAACAGTACACGTCACCATCAGTAAGATACTGTAACCCAACGAGCAGATAATCTGAAGATCGGTGATGTCGCATTTCAACACCCCTCGTGCCAGATCCGGGTTGATGGTCTTCTGCTCGTCATAGTCTATGATGGTGTTGGGCGGATCCACCCCGAACCAGATTAACACCCCCAACAGCTGGACCGAAATGAGACTGGAGGTGATAGCCAGCTGTGAGGTGGGGCTGATCAGCCTGGGCGCTGTCACAGACTTCTTCCCCTGCTCGAAGATTCGGTAGATGCGGTTGGTCTTGGTGAGGAGGGCGGCGTAGCTGATGCACATTCCCAGACCCAGGAAAATCCTTCTGAACGAGCACACGCCCACATCTGGCTTGGCGATCATGAGGAACGTGATGATATAACACAGAAATATCCCAGTCAGGAGAACATAACTCAGCTCCCTGCCCGACGCTCGGACGATCGGCGTGTCGTTGTACCGTATGAACGTAGCCATGACAAATATTGTAGCGATGATGCCGAGCATTGCCAGGAAAACCGGAATCACCGCCCAGGGTGAGTGCCATTCCAGTTTTATGATGGGTATGGGCTGGCAGGCCGTGCGGTTGGCGTTGGGCCTCATGTTGTAGGAGCAGAGTTTGCAGGTGAACTCATTGGACTGGTACTGGTAGCCGTCACAGGGCTCGCAGTGCCAGCAGCAGGGCATTCCTTTCACCACCTTCTTCCTCTCGCCAGTTTTACAGGGAAGGCTGCAGACGGAGCTGGGAATCTCCTGCTCCCCCCGAGGCCACTGCATGTCCTCGATCTGGAGGGAGAGCACAGGAGACACAGAAAACAGTTAGATTCAGACGCTTAAAGACAACGTTCTTAAAAATGTAGGTAGTCGTTTCCTTCAACTCAAAGTGAAGGAAAAAAAATCTGAAACAAAACACTTTCTCTGTGTGTGAGTGAATCTGTGAGACTTCATGCTGTGAAACCCATTTGAATCGACTCTGAGGCTGATTTGATCTTCATCCGTGTATCGCTGATGCTAAACAAGGAGTTTGCTTTGGCTCTGGCTTGTTACTACAGCAAAGGTCTCATTGATTTGACAGCTTCACTGCTGCTAATGAGTAATGAATACTCTATTAGTGGAACATCAATATGGATGAATTCCACCTGGATCATAGCTCTGCTCTGAACGGACACCTTAGTTATCCACAATTTTTATATTTATCATAATGAGCCACGCCTGACTTTTAACTGTAAGTACACATGGAGTACTGCAGTACTGCTGCAGTTTAAAAAAGCCCTGGTGTGTTGGCTTCATGTTTGAAGTTTTATGTGCTCAGTTAGTTTTGAAGCTGGAGGTTATGGGACGACACCAAGAGAAGGAACTTTTCTGAGCTTGTCTTACAGATGGAGCTCCTCTCCGAGCTTAGTGCCATTTCACCCCAGGACTTCATGGACTGCAGTGAAAAAAATCCCCTGCAACCCAAACATAATTTTCCCTGCAGACCTCCCCTATAAAGGAGACATTTATAAAACTGTTGACAGGACACCTCCAACTGCAAACAAGGTCATCTATTACTCTTTGTTTTAGGTCCTTCTACTACATGAAGGTTTTTTATTTTTACTAGAGAGTAGAAATGTGGTTTTAAAATGTGGGACATCATCACAGAGTAAAAAGGCAGAGTGGGGACACCTGGGCTCAGTTAGCAGAAGAAATGCTAATGAGCATGTGCAGTTGGCCACACACAGTGGTCGCCATCTTCAAGTCCGACATCCAGTTCCAATAATACATCCATGAGGTAACTATGTTGCCTGGCAGGAGGCAGTAACGTCAAGGCTAAATTCAGGGAACAGTTTCCACCACAGATAACATGACAGACTGTAACATGGTTACCTGTGGTCACTGTTGTGTACCACTGCACCTCTGGAAGCCAAGAATAAAAAAGGTCTTTACAGGGAGTTTTACATTATTTTTAATATTCAGACAGATTGGATTAGTCAGAAGTATGCTGAATATTTAATGTGCTATTATGTGAAATTGGAAGTGAGCTTAACTGTAAAAAGACTCAGTAAATCAGTTCACGTCTTCCCGACAGTTCCAGCCCCGTCCTGAAACTCTGCCCAGACCTTGGAAGGACTTCTGGAGACTGACGGTGGCCAAAAACCCTGTTATTGTGTAGTGATGTTGATTATTTTGGCAGATAGCTGGTTTGTATTTGAAGGATTTGAAAGGACCTGGAGGGATTTCAAATGCTACTGTGACCCAGAGCTGATCAATTACACAGTGCTAAGGACATCCTAAAACACATTATCTACAAAGACTAATCTGAACCAGTCTTCGGTTCCAGGTGCCGGGGGCTACGCTTGAGAAGAAAGTAAAAAATTGATACTGGATGTTATCACCGCCCACCATCAACCAGACTCTCCCCGGGCTCCCTGTGTGCTACCAACAGGCCGAGTTGATAACCTGGGATAGTTGGGGATAAAAGGCTGCATCAAGCTAACAGCCTGAGTCAGCCGAAGGCTTGTATTTGGCCACGGTGAGAATTCAGAACCACAACAAAAAGGCAAACTCCAAACAGCCCTCTAATCTTTCTCCCTCCCAAAGGCAGCAGGCCAGCTCTGAAGAAAAGGAAAAGAAAGCATTTCTTCCCTCCCACACATCTCCTGCATATGTCACACTCTTTCTCTTACTTCGTTTCTTTTCTATTATGGTTTTCTGATCGTATTCATCAGCCTCTGCTTCCACACATCCATCCATCACTCCCACATTTTGTCCACTTCACACTAAGCCGTTTATTGTACGTCGAGCACAACAGAGTGACACATGGACCATCAAAATTACATGACCGGCCGACACAAATCCCTGCAGCTCCTCCTCAGTAATAGCTCATAGGCAGGTGAATGTGCCCCATTTAGCATATGAAACGTATTAAAATCTGACTTGTCATGTAAGAAACAAGCTTTACTACACAGAATTGATGAGTGGCAGAGCAGTGCTTGGTTATACAATGACTCACAGCTTCACAAATCCAAAAGGATTTCAGACTGAAGATTCAAATGGGATTCAAAATGCCGGGAGCAACGTCGGGTCAGTCATTTAAATGGAAACGCCATTTGTCTTCTTGCCGTCGCAACGGTCAGGAGGACTGCCAACCACTGTGGCGCATTCAATAATTCACTCAGGTCTTTGAAGAGGTGTCACAGTGGGTAGAGAGATCTGGAAAAGAGGTCTCTCAGGTCTTAAATCTCTGCCCATACAAAGGTCCACATGTTCCTGCTTCCCTCCAGCTGAAGCTCAGTCTTAGCAAGTCCCAGGGTCCTGAACTGAGTCTAAGCTCTGACAGTTACTGTCAGAGAGACCAAATAAAATGAAGAGGACTGTCTCTAGCAACATGGACCTCATCTAAAAGGTCAAAGGATTCAAGGATTCAAGGATTCAAGGAGCTTTATTGTCATTCCAACACGTGAACATGAGGTGAAACGAAATAGGATACTCTGGTCCTGGTGCAAGCCAATTACAGAATAAATAACTAACTAAGTATAAAATAGAAGATGCAAATATAAGCTAAGAAGTAATATAAATGTAGAAAAAGGAAATAAATGAAATGACACAACAACAATATCCAAGGTCCTTTACCATTGAGGTAGTGTGCAAAAAGTTAAAGTGACAGCAAGAGAAAGATGTAAGGATTTGAATAGCTTCATTCAAGAAACTACATTTAGATATGACTTACTTAGATTACATTTTCTATCAGCATGTTCAGGAGAGGTTTTAGTTGACACAGGACATCATATTTAACGTTTTCCCCACAATGGCTCCTTTTAGCAACAAAAGCATGATGAAACCTCCTGTTCTGGTTACGTTTAGACGCTCGCAGCTCTTGAATTTGATTAAGTGGTTTTGTTTTGTACACCCACCGTCCAACCCAACCACCATTCTCTCCAAAAACCTTCTCAACGTGATCCTGGCAGCGAAGACATTTCTCACCATGATATAATTGGACAAACAACTAGTAGTACATAAGAATCACTGGGCATGATATCACTTTCCTTTTGTACTGGTTGTACTGGGCAGTGTTTCCAGAGGTCACTTACATCAAGCAATAGTTCAATGTCTGTCACTAGAGTAATTGTAGTGTCCACATAGCCCAGTTCCCAAGGTCATAGAGATCATCATGGACCGAGTCATGATACAGGAGCCGCTCAGCTCAGGGACACACTGTCTTCCCTTGAGATTCCTGATACAATGTGACTTAGGTCAGTGTAATTTATTATTTAGGATTTGGTGCCCAACAGACTCTTCACACAGGTATGGAGAGGTGCTGTGGAACTCCCTCATTTGGACATGAAGTAAACGATATGTAAGTTTAATCTGGGTTTTAATATGTCCTGAGATCTTCAGAACTAGGTGGCATCACATCTTTATCAATAACTGCTTCTGCTTAAGACTTCTGGGTTTCCTTGCTAGCTGTGTGCAGTCAAACGGTGTTAAAGTGACACATAAAAAACCTGAGGGCCAAACAGAATTAGTCCGGCGTACAGACGGGACAGGAGTGTGTAGGTGTTTGCCTGGAGGACTCTAACAGGTGAATCTGTCAGAGCTCCATCAGCAGGACACCATCATTTATCTGTGACTCTTATGAATCACTGTTGGAAAATAAATCTGTTCCATGCTGTGACAACACTGTGGTTAAGTGTTGGTTAGGTTTAGAAAGGTTTGTCGTCATGATTAAAAAACTGAACTGAATATTTCCTCCTCTGCTCGTAACTCCTACAGCTGCTGGACGACTTTATGACTTGGCTGTTAACAGATGCTAAATGACTGACGCCGTCATTTTCTCTTGGAATCACAGTCTGTAGATTACTGTTGGGTGGTCGACGGCACTGAACGTCAGGTTTGAAAACAAAAAGGATTCCAAGTGAGAGAGAGAGAGCAGGGGAGTAACGGATTAAGGACGCAATAAAGTACAAACTGGAAAACTAAAAAACAATAAAGAGCGAGACAACAGGAGCAGATTGTTTCTTTCTTTCAGTCGTATTCTGCAGAGGACGAGGAGAAAAGAGAGAAGAGGGGGCGAGATTTCTCTGTGTGCACAACCTCCTCCTCATCTCTCTCTCCGTCTCTTTGTCTATTTCTGTCTGCCTCTCTCTACCTCCGTTCCTGTGGTTTTCTTATCAGTCCCAGGCAGACCTTTGCTCCTCTTCCTGCCTCTGCCTCTGCTGTCAGACTCCAGCGTCGATAAACCGTCTGCCCACCTTGATGTCATTGTAGGCCGCGGGTCGGGTGAGCACTTTAAATGGCCTGACGTTAGCTGGGGTCTGAATAAATCCGCTGTAAAGTGTCCAAGACAAACACACCACCTGTGAGGAGACAGAAGGGGAAATCTGTCCAGCCTCTGCAGATACCGGAGGAGGTTCGGCTTCTGTCCTGTCACGCCTTTCTCTGCCTCGTCCTCTTCTCTCTCTGTGTTCATGTATCCATGCTCCCCTTTTTCATTTGTTTGCCTATAAAATCGAATAATTAATCAACAATAACAGAAATCTTCCCATATGGGTCCCTGGGGTTAACTTTAATCTAATGGGGGTTATGTGTGGATGCTGTGGGCGGGAGTGTTCTGTCCACTGACTGTTCGCTGGGAGCAGTTAATCCATGTGCTCATTAGCTGCCTCCTCCTCCTCCTCCTCCTCCATCCACAGCAGTTGAACAGACTCATCCAGCCTTTAGGGGGCGCCGCTCCCTGAGCTCAGTGTAAAATACTCTGAGGAAATTATGGGATCTATGCTCTGTTGCCATGGTTACAGTGCAGGATCCATCTCTGTTTTTTTTTTTGGCCTTGAGTCTTCATTGCCCCACACCTCCACTGCTTCTCCTTCCTTACTCTCTGCTTCAATCTACTCAGTTCATTATGTTGCAACTGCAGAGAAGTGCTTTTAAAAATACGGCCTCTGTCTGCTCCGACTCTTTGGCTTCTTTATTCCTGCCTCTCTACCTCTCCTCTGTCCACACAGGCTGTAGAGTTGTTTAGTTCTTCTCTTTTTTTTCATCATAGACATTTCTTTCACCCTCTGCTCTGTTCCTCAGTAACACAGATCAATGGGCCTCACAACACATGACAAAAAGCCTATCAGCCTCCAGAATATATCTAGGGTTGCAACCAACATTAATTTTAATTGTTGATTAATCAGTCAATTATTCTATTGGTTAATCAATTAGTAGTGTGGTTTATAAAATAACAGGAACAGGTGAAAGATGTGCATCATGAGCTCCTGAAGGCGGTGTCTTCAGATGACTTGTTTTATCTTTCAAAACCCAAAGAAGTTTGGGTTTCAGTTTATTGATTATCAGGATAGTTCAAATTATGTTTCATATTTTTCATAAATCAAATAATTGATTCATTGACTAATAATGGCAGTTTTCCTGTGTTTTTCTCTTAGCACCATTGAGCTGTTTGCTCCCGGTCTTGTTCATCTCATGCACATACACAGGTGATCACAGTCCTATCAATGATGTCACAATATTTCACTGACCAACAGGTGGCAGTGTCACATCAATATGCTGCAATGCACCAACAAAGAGAGTGAAGAAGAAGACGACACAGACGTAAGCGATGGAAAAGGAAGGAAATGCACTCGACACTTGTTATCTGCAGAACTAATGACACTCCCATCATCCTCAGCTGCACTTTGATTTTACTGCTAATAACGCTAGCAGGCTAACACACTACTCTAAGGTGGTGAGCATGGTTAACATTATACCTGCTAAACATTAGCGTGTTAGCATTAATCTACATAGCTGTGTCTGAGCGCAGCCTCACAGATCGAGACTCTCTATCTGAAATTGATTTCAGTATTTCAGCTGCTACAAATCACTCATGCCCACAACCCACCTTGGTGTTCAGCCTTATACAGTGTAGCCGTCATCCACGGTGCGTAATGGCTCCTGTCGCTTGTGACTAACTGCCTCTGTTAATTATAAAAGTCGTCAAAACTCAAGCATCTCTCAGCTGAGTCGACTGAGATCTCACCACCATGCAGACACAAACACTCAGAGTCTAGCTTCCTTCCCATTACTGTGTGCCACAGTCATTAATTTGGTGGCTGTGGATCATGATTAAATTGATTAATTGAATGGAAAAGGAAATAAGTCCCTGGGATTCCTGCGAGGCCGTGTGCAGCTGAACGTACGCAGTTAGCAGATTAGCAGCAGGCCCGAGTGACAGGAACCAAATGAGAAGTAGAAGGAAAAACAGGCTAATCAGACAACTACCACCGCCCCAACAGCATCACTGTGGAGACTGCATCATCTCTAACTTCAACACAGCTGCATCCATGTGACAAATACACGGTGCCAAAGCAGTTTCCTTCCAAGCAGACGTCACAGTCTGATGAACTGTGAAAGCATTAGCAGCTAATAGTTTATATCTGAAATGTTCTGTTCAAAGTCTAAACGAACAGTCAGCTCAGCAGAGTATTTAAAGCTGTCCTCTGGTCCTCTGCTGGACCAGAGTCCGATTTAAATCTGGGGATTGGCACAAAATCTGGTGCAGACATTCATGTTCTCCAGAGGATGAAGCTTAATGACTTTGGTGATCTCCCGACTTTTCCTCTAGCGCCACCAGCAGGTGAAAGTTTAACCTGTGAAATATCTCAACAACTATTAGATTATGTTCATGTTCCCGTCAGGATGAACCTCTGACCTTTAGTCGAGCACCATCAGGGCAACATTTACATTTTAGTGACAGACTGTTCTTCACGCGGGACAGATTTCTTTGGTGATCCTGTTTTATCCTGCCTGACTCTGTTGTTGTTCTCCAGCTCCAAAATGAAGTGTCTGACAAATGAAGCTATTTATTTGGAGGTTGGAGGAGTTTAAAACTCGCTCCAACTTTCTGTTATACTTAAAACAAGAGATAACAAAACACACTCGTCTTCACTGTGATGAGGCTTTCTGAACAGAGTCAAGGATTAAAACTGATTTAAAGCTGAGAGCAAAGTATCTTCACTTCAGCTGAGCCTTTATCATAATCCCAGGGGCAGCACATGAGGTGTACTTCACAGCTTCAACATTATTTTAAGTCTTAAATGTTGCAGTCCTGCGTGACCTGCTGCGACTCTGGATTAATAATGAAAACACTGCGTACGTTAGCTGGGAGGGAGAGCGGTGTTTTCCCACCACAGGTGAGGAAATGACTGCCTTTGTTCTCTCATTCAAATGTTGAATAAATCTGAATAAAGCACACTTCTAACCCTGCTTCAAAGAAAAGTTACAGTTGGGGAAAAAAACAAGGAAATTTGAATAATTATATTCCTTTCAGCTGCATTCCCAAGAGACGACTGTGCAAGACAAACTCCAGTAAGAGCGGCACGCTGCTCTATAGCTGAGAAGAGAGACAGTATACATCACTGAAAACAGAGGAAACAGTTCCCACTCAATTTATCTTTGAAACAAATGGCTCCCCTGCTGTTCATATAGTATGTATGAGGGAAGAGAGGAAATCTGCATTTACAGACACACTGCTGCTTTGTGAACCGACTGGGCAAAAGCCAACGACCAGAACAGAAGTGTTAGAGATACATCAGGCTTCATTTTCACACAGTGGAAGTCAGTGGTATGTGGAGAACAACAGGCTCGGTGCAGAGCTGCTGCTCTCAGTGGTTCGCTGAGTTTAACCAAACAATGCTGCTGTTCCACAAAACTCCAGCACCGATGTGAACACACAAAGAGACTACGTCTACGCCGAGCTGAACGCCTGAACGGCAGAGGACCTGACACTGTGACCTCGTCCATAAACACAGGTTAACGACCTTCAGGAGAAGCTTTGCTCTGTCCTAACTCTGACTTTTCCTCAGCAGAGTCACCCAACAACATCAGCAGGTGGAGCTGATTCACTGAGTCTGATGTCTGATGACCAAACGCTCATTAGTAGCCCTGATCCTGCAGTTAGCCCTGCAGCTACGAGCAGCTTTGGAGAGGCTGATCCGGGTCGCATGGAGCTCTCCCTGCTCTCCTGTGTCGGCCATCTTAGCCCCACTCTCTCTCTCCAGATGTTACTGACACCTCTAACTCATCTGTCTCCAGGTTCAGCTCTGTTTCACTCAGTTTCCAGTAAAACCTCAGAGAGAGGAGAGGAGGACGGGAGAGTTGGTTACTATGGTAACAGACAGAAATGCTGATAACCGATGTTGAATTGAGTGTTTAGGATTTACCAACCTGAGATAAGAGAGTCCTAAAGTTAGTTAGGATCTGCTCCTCCCGTCTCCTCTACCTAAGTCTCTCTAACTCCTCCTGTCTCCTCCTGTCTCCTCCTGTCTCCTTCTGTCTCCTGTCTCCTCCTAACTCCTCCTGTCTCCTCCTGTCTCCTCCTGACTCTTCCTGTCTCCTCCTGAATCCTCCCGTCTCCTTCTGTCTCTGCTGCTGCTTCTGATAATATTCGTGACTGTGGCATCATCTGACAACATCTGGATAACTCCAGGTCGATGCTAACAGCAGCTAACAGCAACTAACAGCAGCTAACAGAAGCTAACAGAGTTGCTCTCGCAGAGATCAAGGTCAAATTTCATTACTCCTAATGAGGCCTAGCACCCATCAGAATCTCTGCTCTCCATCTCTCTCTGGCTCTCAGACATGAAAGATAAGCGGCAGCAGATTTCTGAGTCGAGCCGGGAGATTTCGGAGCCATTAGAGATAACACTGCAGGAGAAAAGAGACGCTATCTTCTCCCTCGCTGCTGCTGGGTCAGATTCACCTTTAATTGTCAATTACATTCCACTGGAGACTTTTTTCCCCCTTGAAAATTGTTTTGGATATTTAGAAGAGCTGGTTTTCTGCAGCAACATTAGATATAAAACAAGCCCTGAACGCTTTTTAAGAAAATTGTAATTTCAAGCAAATGAGATTTGGTGTAAGTTGAGGAGTGATGTGATGTGTTTTCTGCTCTGAGATGAAATGTGCAGCAGTAATGTCTAAATATATCGCCTCCTTTCTCAATCAAAACCAGTTTAATGCAGTGTCTTCATTTTCTCTAACTGCCTGGATGGAAGCTGTCATCTTTGTAAACTGGTGTGTGTGCTTGTGTATTTGTGTACATGCGTTCCTATATGTGCATGTATACGTTCAGTATGTGTGTGTGTCTCTCCCTGCTGTGCTCCAGCTCTGCTCTCTGACAGATGCTGTAATCATCCTGTCAGATCACTGAGCTGCTTCATGTATTTTTGAAGAGTGTGGAGCATGTGTTTCCATCTCTGGTCGTGCACGGCGACATTATGGAGACACGGGCGACTGGAGGCTCTCACAGCCCTCACATCAAAACATCCTGTCCCATCCTCTCAGTTTATTCTTCAACCTCACACTCACATTATAGAGAAGCTTCATGAAGCAGCGATGTGCTGTCATTGTCTTTAGGAGGAGACCTGCGTCACACCCCAGGAAATATGAACATGCTGCAGGTGCACAGCTGCCTGTTAGAGCGTTAGAATAAACTTCTAACAGAAAGAAGATGAGGTTTTGGATGTGGACGGTGAGAAAGACACACCGATCATCTGGTTCCTCGGCTCCTTCATTCATCTGGATGTTTCTTTGACTCGTACCATCCACCTAAACACTGTTGGAGACCACTGCCCTGACTCACATCCACACTGAGGCATTCAGGAGCTTTCATTAGAATTCACAGACAAACACTGTGATTTAATGACATTTCTGTCTGTCTCTGATTTCCAGTCTCATCTCAGGTGTTTTGTTACTTCTGGCATCGTCTCCTCTCTAAGTCACATCCAGAAAAATGAGCACTTCCCTGTTTGTTTAGTTACATTGCAGAGAGACATGTAGGATTAAAGACAGACAAGGTCCCAGGATGAAGTCTCCATCTGTCTCTGTCTGTCTGTATCCATCTTTGTTTTCCAATCTGAGACACTGACATTCATTCACATATTTTCATGTTAATGTGACAAAGACCTTGGAGCAGTTGGAGGAAACATGAATCCTGTCTGTCAGGGTCAAGGGAGGAAAGAGTCTGACGTCGTTCATTATGAACAAACGTCATGAAAACAGAGGCTGCAGAACTTCATTCAGAATCACTGACTCCTGATATCTGCGTCAGTTTCCTGGATCTCAGAGATGATCTACAGTTCAGAGTTCCTCTGAACTCTCTGGGTCTGATTCCAGCAGTTTAAGCTGCTGACTATCACTCAGTTAGAGGGAGATGGATCCTGAAAAACAGAGGGCTGACAGAACAGCGTTACAGTTTTAAAACCTGTGATGTGTGTCCTCTTCCTGCTCCTGTTTATCGTCTGTATCACGTCTTCTCCTAAACTGCGTCTAAATCCTCCGACCAAAATCAGAACAAGAAACAATGCAGGCTTTGAGGGTCATAGAAAATCTCCCTGTTTTTGTAAACTTTCTCTCACCACTTCTTCACACTGTGAACACACAGACAGGCCTGCAGTCGTCTGAAGACTCTCTCCCTCTCTGTCGGTTTTTCCAGCTCTTCCCACTTTCTCGTTGTCTGTTTGGTGGCATTTGCTTTCAGTGACCTTCCTCTCTTGAAGTGACACTGATGTGCCATCGTGACAGCCTCTGTCTCCTCCAGCTACATTACAGAGAGAGAGAGAGGACAGATATGTTTCCCTCTGTCTGAGTCTCTCTCAGGGTTTTATTCTCTCTCAGTCTCTTTTTTGCACCACACTGTGATGTTCAGGCCTCAGACGGTTTATTTCATTTTATTTGAACAGTTTACATCGAAATGAACCCACGTGAGGAGAAACACAGCATGTATCCACACAGCAGCTCCACCTGAGAAACAAGCTGCAAACACAACACTGACATGATGATGACAAGTGTTGACTTCTTTTTGTTTGGGTGGAGGTGGGAGGAGATTTCTCTTTTACTTCACAGAGAAGACAAAGTGTGAAGCCAAAGACTGGAACAGATGTTATTTTACTCGACTGGACGACAAGGCTGACCACACGCTACGCAGGATGAAGCAGCTTTCCACAGTTCAACACAGACACAAACATGTCGAGCTTCAGCAGCAACGAGGCCAAACGGAGCGAGGATGGAAACTGACTGGATCTGTTGAACCTGAACAGAAGAAATAACTGCTCTGGTGACTGCAGAGATTTCAGACGATGTGCTTCCTCTGACTGCAGCTTTCAAAGACTCATGGAGTTTTCTGGAACCTGAACACACCGTGCCTTCACTGAAGACCCTCACCAGACAGACTGAGAGGCAGCTGCAGCTCTGAACAACAATCTGGTGGAAGCAGAGAAAAGCTGCTGGTCCCTGATAAACTCTGAGCTGAAACTCAGTGTGTCGCTCTGTGAAGCTGAGGTGGGAGCTGCAGATTCAGATGATAACTCTCTGGAGGTTCATCACCTCGACTGGTTGAATATCACTGCTGCTTTAAGTCTGATACAGCAAACTTCATGCACCCAAACCGACACATGACATTTAAGACTTCGGTGACCAGAGGCCGACACTCGCACACACTCATCTGTGACTCATCCACAGAGACACTGAGGCAACAGCAGCCGAGCAGAGGACTTCCTCCCACCTCACCGTCCTCTCTGCTTCACATGACATGTGTATACACCCCACAGGCTCAAAGTATCACGTAGCATGCTCAATCAATTTGGTCCTCTGAAGAGACCAACTGCTGGGCTAATATACACGGCGTTTACTAAAGGGAAAAAGAAATTACAAGTGATAAATTGAATTAATCTCAATTGAGGCTGGAATGGGATGAAACAGGGTCTGCAGCCTGGAGAGGATTAGCAGCAGATGTCAAGAGAGCAGGAGGAAATGAAGGAGGGGGAAATATTGTCTGTGTCCTGTGGTGTCCTTGCCTTTAATGATAAAAAATAACATCGTCTCCTCAGTGAAGACTCTGGGACCAAGTTATGATATTAAGAAAAGGCCTGTGACTCGACAGAAAGGTATTGAGACTGATGAGCAGGCTGATGAGCAGACTCTGAGATTAAACACAGTTTGCAGAGTCATCATCAGAAAGTGCCATTTCCTAAATGAAGCTGGTAATCCCATATCATGGATATGAACACTTTAATCCGCCCATATGAATTCAAGGGGCAGATTACACTGAACAGATAATCCAACATGTCCCCAGTTTCTCTGCTGGTTTTCTTTTTGTTTGTTTGATCTGTGTGTGTGTGTGTGTGTGTATAATACATACATAGAAACCACTGAGCTGTGTTTGAATCTAATGTTCAGTTCTAGCATCTCTCAGGACAAAGTGTTGACTGCAGGTGTTCAGTCCACTCAGACCAGTTTTATACACGAGGCAGTAACTGAGAGTGAGACGAGTGAATCAAATCTCTTATCAGCTCCTCTCTGATCTCAAGTCTGGAGTCTGAACATGGAGACTTTACAAACCTGTCCCCAAACATCCACGACGTCTCCATCGTCCACTAACACTCCACATTTACAAAGATCTAAACTCAGCAGCAGCTCCTGAATCAGCTGCCACTCCTCTACACAGAGGGATAAGGGCCAGGCCACCAGCAGCTCATATCACATCACTCACAGGTGATTTGTTCCAGAGCTGGAGAAGGACCTGAACACATCGAGGCATCGACCAACAGACGACGTTCCGGTAAACAAAGCCGTCAGAGATCATCCTGTCTCTCCATGTGAAGCGATGGCTCCACAGGCCAGAGACACTGAAACAAAGACTCCATGTTGGACGGGGTTACCACAGTAACCACCAGAGGGGTCAGATGGAGGAGGATGAAGACACAGAGCCGCTCCTTTAGTCCAGGTCCAGGTCTGATCTGCCTCCACCTCTGCAGTCTGCTCACTGAGGCCACATGGTCCAAACTCTGCCACTGTTCTCTGTGGTGTCTAACTGGAGGAGGAGGAGGAGGAGAGGGGGACGGAGCTTCAGGTCCGGCAGCACAGAGGAGGTGGTGCTGATGCTAATAAAGTAAAACACTGTTAAATGACTCATTAACAGAAATCAGAGCTGCAGCTGTTGATGGTCGAGTTAAAAGACTCCTCACTGCTCTGACACAGCAGTGATTCCAGCCTGTGTGATGAATAACCTGCAGAATTCATCACATCCTCACCTGAACAACAGCTGCAGTAAATCAGAATCCACTTTCCTTATTTTCATTTGTGAAATCTGATTTACTTGATACCAGGGGTGTTTTCCATGTTATGAGTCACTTAGTCTAACTGGGACAGAGAAAACACAACATGTGTTTATCTGCCTATTTGTTGTTAATGGATCCTGGTCCTGGTCGTGGTCCTGGGTGGATTCTAGCAGCAGAGTGATCCCTGACAGAGACCCATCAGACTGAAACACTTTCTGACTGAGCCATGAAACCACAGCCCTGTTCAGCAGGAGGCTGAAGACAGAAATAAACTCTGATGTCTTCATACGTGGAAGCAGAAAAACTTTTTATTATTATAAGGATTATAAGGAATCGTTTAAATATTAATGTTCATCTCCTCCCTTCGTTCACAGACGTGATAGTAGAGCAGGTCATGTATGTCAGTGTGCCACATTAAGATAACTGATCTGTTCATAACTTGACATCTTCTACAGACGCTGTGCCTTGATGTCAAATTGAGTAAATCAGTGTACATGCACCTTGGTTAAATCATATTAGGTTCCACTGTCACGCTTGAACATATAGTTCCAGTAATAGCTCCCCTCAGTAATGTGAGGAGTGACACACACCACAGAATACACACAAAGGAATTACCAGGATAAAGGGAAAGAAGCAGTAATGGGAGGTCTAATAGCAACAGCTCTGCCACATCTGGCTTACCAGAGGCTATAGAGGTGAATAATTTAGTGTTGTGAAGGAGCAGAGACATGGCCCTGAATGCAGAAGCAGAGGAATGGTGCAGATCAAACCACAGCCACAGTGTTAGCATGAGGACAGACACAGAAACAGAGGGTTATCTGAGGGACACCTGATGAAACAGCTTCTGTGAGCAGGAGAAGAAACGAGGAACTGAAACCAGCGTCTTCATGTTGAATATCGACAGTTACAGTCGTGATGACGAGTAAAACACAAAAATAAAACATCTGTATTTAGCTGTTACTGTTCATAGACACTGACCACTGATCAGCTGACTGAGTCCCTCCCTCCCTCTCATCATGACTCGTCCTCTGTCGCAGCTGGAACTCTGCTGTTTGACTCAGTTTCTCCTCTTTCATTTCTGCAGCTTCACAAACTGAAACTGTTAACACTGTTAACTCTGAAAAACTCACTGCACACACACTGACAGAACCAGGCTAAAAACAACCCATAATGCAACACTCTGAAAGACTGTAGTTACAGTTCCTTATCCTACGCTCAGTATGCTTCCTGTCTTTTAAAGAATAAGAGAATAACTGTGAGAAACTCTGAGATCTGAGTTAGTTTTTTCTTCATGAAATAAATCCTCAGATGAATCCTGAGTGTATCGACCTGTGAATCAAACTGAATCCTGAGTTGATTGAATCATTACAGCTCTACAGAGGATCCACTGCCAACGTCCCGGCACCAGACACCACAGACAGACCCAGAGGTCCTCAGTCCATGACCCGACGGGTCAGAGCTGAGGAGGAGGACCTGTGTGTCACCGCGTGTGGTGAGTATTCCTGACCTTTATCAACACCGCCTGTGCTTCAACAGTGTAAACTCTTCATCAGACACACACTCATATCCAGACCTGTCAGATCGTCCTGAGCGCTCAGAGTCATGAATGATGCCTGAGAGATTTCAGGAGTTCTGCTGCCCAACTTTCAGGAAGCAGCGCTCGTTATAACTCTGCTTAATAATTCAACATCACTTTGCTCGAGCGTACACGATCTGTGGAAACTAAAAAGCTTCTCAGGACACCAGCTACTGAGGAGAATAATCAAACACATGCAGCAACGAGTATATGAAGATTAAGATTCCATCAGTCAGATTTCACCTTCACCACAGCAGAGATCCACTGTCTCTTCACAGTCTGCTCTTAATCTACGTTAATTAACAGTCAGAGTCGTGCTTGCTCCATAATGACATGCTTTAACATCTTCACTCATTGGAAAGTTCAGAAGACTTCAGTCACTGTCTCTGCTTCATCTGCATTTCTCTCAGTGCAGGAAACACAGTCTGAGCTAAGACAGACCTCTGTCGTTCCTTCAGTGTGGTCCAGATCAACCAGCCTAATAAATCTGTAAACCTCTCACACCATCAGATATTCTCCTCTGACGATCAGTCCTCACCAAACCTCCAATTAGGAGCCCCCCTCCCCTCCAGTGTGTGTGAGTCAGACACATTACAGAGCAGAAATATTCAGAGTAGTTTCATATGTCGCTGTGTTTTCACTCACGTTGAGCTGCAGGGTCTCTGTCCACTGTCCGATCACGCGGTACCCCGGCCCGCTGACGTTACTCCACTGGTACTGAAACAGGTCGTAGCGTCCGGGAGCGTCGCCGTTACGGTTGAACGTCACTGAAGTACCGGCACTTCCTGTGAGGAGGAGGAGGAGGAGTCAGTCAGTGAACATCTTAATGCTCAGTTAGTCATCTGGTAAATGGTCTGCGTCTACACAGCAGACGTTCACAGAGCTCCAGTTCAAGCTCATGTTTCTGATGATGTGAGGAAGGTTCAGTCTCAGTTTATTTATTCACTTCTTTCTCTTTTTTTCTGATATTCCTTTTCTACATTTTCTCTAAATGGAATTTTCTTCCGTTTTCACTCAGATGTTTCTGTGCAGAAATAGAACAGTGAAGAGAAATGTCTAAACACAGCAACACCCAGAAAAAATACAAGTTTCTAAACTGACTCTGCACTGAGCCAGAACTGAATAAATAAATAAATGTGAGTGAACCAACTGTAACATCTGTTTTCTAAAGATCACTGTCTCCTGCTTCAACACTGTGACAGGATGTGAAGCTGTGAGTCTGGATGTTTCTTGCTGAAATGCACTCTGGGAGTCGTAGTTGACTTCTCTGCTTCTTTTGTGTCTGCGGGCGTCTCGTAGCTTTGACTGTTCATCAGATATTTTCTAACAGTTTTGTTCTGATGACTGAAGCAGGAGAAGAGATGAACGTATAAACTGCTGCGGCTTCTCGTCGCCTGGAAACCAGCACAGACCTGATCCGGTCTCTCAGGACGGGTCGTCTCTCTGACCTCCCCGTCCTCTCTGACCTCTCTCCTTCTTTTATCATTCCTCTGTTCTTTTTCCCTGTGTGGTGCTGGGAGCCCCCCTCAAAGACGCTCTGTTTATTTACTCCGGCTCATCGCTCTCTGGCGTGGGGACCAGGACTCTGGCGTGGGGACCAGGACTCTCTGGCGTGGGGACCAGGACTCTCTGGCGTGGGGACCAGGACTCTCTGGCGTGGGGACCAGGACTCCCTTTCAAGTCTGTGTTTAATTTAGAGCGAAGGAAGGAGACAGAAATGTGGAGGAGAGAGAGAGAGCAGCTGAGAGACGGAGGAGAGAGGACAGACAGTGTTGGACTTCCTCTCTTCAACATGAACTACAAAGAGAGAAGAACACACAGATGTCCTCAGGTCAGAAACAACTGGCAGGAAACTCCACTGGTTACTGCAGCTGCTTTATTCTGATGTGACATTTTTCTCCTGAATATTTTCCCATGTTTGCATTTACCACGGAGACGTATCATGTTTGTGTTGTGCAGAGATTTCTCCTCCGCTCTCATCTCGATTTTAACATTTTAATGTAACGCAGCCACAGAGCCTGTCACATTCACTGTGTCATGCTACATGCTAAGAAGCAGCGGTCCGTGCATCTGATCTCTGAGATTGTGTGTTGTTATTCATCTGAGATACTGAGTGTGTGTGGGTGTGCGTGCAGGTCTGTAGCGTGTCACGCTAATGCACTTGGCATTTTTATCCTCAGCTGCAGTAATGTAGTCAAACTGAGTTCATCCAGTCTGTCCACTGTTTCCTCTGCACTCTGCTGGGTTTTATTCTTATATTTTCCTCCTCGGCCGAGTGTAAAAACATTTTCTAACATTTCATTATTCTGTGCAAACAAGTCTTAAATTCCTGTGATTTCATATAAACCAGAAACAGGCAGCTGCTGGCAGCACGGGCACACGACAGAGTCCAAATAAACCCACAAAAAATCCAATAGGGAAGAAAACCAAACAGTCACACGAGGATCCAGAGGTAACTAAAGTCAATACTCTGACAGCTAAACAGAGGAGAGACAGGACTGTAATTAACAGACTGAACACAGGTGTAACAGGTGGGAACAGAACAAAGGCAAAGCACGACACACAAACCAAAGAAACTTCAAAATAAAACAGGAAGCACCAGACAAGGAACACAGGGATACCAAAATAAAAGCCAGAAACCAGGAGCAAAAAATCAAATGGGAAGCACAAGAAATAAACAGTCATTTCAAAATAAAACCCAGGAACCAAAGTCAGTCAGGGGTCGTCAGAAACTTCTCTCTGCCACTGAGGTTGAGCCTCTGTTCCAGACTTTACAGTAATCTATTCCTGCAGTAACCTGTAATCCCACATGATGATGTAGATGACGTAGCTCCCGGCTCACAGTCCAGCAGATGAACACACAGTTCAGTGTGTAGATACATTTTACAACCTGCTCCTCAATCTGTTAAAATGACTTTAAAATCAGATTGATGAAGAGTTTGTGTGGAAGCTGAAGCAGCAGAGCAGGTGAAACTTCACCCAGTCCTCTGAGCTAAAGCTCAGCTCATATTCAAATCCTCAAACCTGATCCAGGACCGGAGATTGAAAGCAATTATCCTCTGAGAAGTGGAGCACTTATCTGGGATCACAGTTAGGAATCAAAAAAAAAAAGCAAACTGGTCCATTTGTGACGACGCTGAGGAGGAGGATGAAGGTGAAGGTTTGTATGAGAGCAGCAGAGTGGAGGCTCACAGAGTGGAAGGTCATAATGGAAGCTGAGTGGACAGTGTACGTGCAGGTAATGGTGACATGGACCTGCACATACAGGCTTTCATTAAGCTTTTAAGCCTTTACTGGTTCTGGGAGGTTCTGATGATTTAAACTTTAAACCTTTGGAAAAGTGACTTTGACTGAAGAGTCAACAAAATGAAATAATGTTAAAATATCATCATGACAATAAAAAGCTTTAACAGCTTTTACTGGTGATGATCACAGTTTCTCCTTCCTCGTCTTATCTCTGGATCTGAACCACACTTTGAGCTGCAGAGGTTTTAAAGTGCCCATGAGAGAGAGCCCATGATGGTCTGTGTGGTGCCTGTTTGGTGTCGAGCACACAAACGCTTCAGATCAATACCTGGGTTAATAGCTACCAAAGGCAGCACACACTGACCTCTGATATAAAATGGCTTTTGTTTCTCAGTCGATATTTGGCTCATGTTTGTTTCAACAGGGAAAAACAATGGAGAGAGTGTCTGTCTGTCTGTCTGTCTGTCTGTCTGTCTGTCTCTCTGTCTGTCTGTCTGTCTGTCTGTCTCTCTCTCTGTCTGTCAGTCTGTCTCTCTCTCTGTCTGTCTGTCTGTCTGTCTGTCTCTCTCTCTCTGTCTGTCAGTCTGTCTCTCTCTCTGTCTGTCTGTCTGTCT